>JAHBCN010007645.1:0-42347 GCA_019359885.1 Listronotus oregonensis | reverse complement strand
CCATTATTTAACATAAGTTTTTTTTGGTGGGATAATAAATTTAAATAAAACTATTTCTATAATTTATGGGATATTCATGCACAAAACACTAATGTTGAAAAACTGTCGGTGAATACGCACCATAAACCTGAAAAAAGGTTAAAATTTATAAATATAAAAGAGCTTTTCAGTTTTTTAAAATTATCTAAAGGTGTAGATAGTTAAAGAAATTTTTAATAATGAAATAATGAAAAAGGATCACAATAAAAAAAAATACCTAAAAAAAAACGGAATGGGCTCTTCTATTTAAGAAGAAAAACATGAGTGATCGAAAATATGTTACTTTTAATAGGGACATACTTATGGATAATCTTATATTTACTGTAAATTTTATTTTTAAAAGACATTTTTAAAATTAAAATAGCATTCTTTTTTTTAATTACTGATGTTTTAAAAGAATATTAAATTCTAAAGTTGTTTCAAGAAAAAAAAATCGTACAATTTCAGATATTTTCCTATCTGATTTGATTAGTTATTTTTTAGGCTGAACCAACAAAATCGAAACCGAAAATTGTTCTGCGTCGTTTTGGCAATTTTTAAATTTTCCCCCCAGTTAAAATATATGGGGGTTAATTTTTTTTAAAAAAGAACATTAAGATAAGGATTTGTTTTTATTAAAATAAGCAGTGTTGTTTTTTTGGTTACGAGCGGGCCCGTCCATTAATTTTTTTTTGGTCTGGGTTAATGTTTTTTGTTTGTTTGGAAAAAAAAAAAAAGGACATGACTCGATATTTGTTTAGATATCGAGGGGTGAAAAAAAAGCCGGGAATGAATACTTTAAAAAGGAATTCGATAGATAGTTTTTAGAAAAACGAACGGGAGAGACACCGGCTTCGGATCGCGGGGTTTTTTTATTTTTTTTTAATTCGTGACCAGTTTTTTGCTTTTTTTTTTTATATATATACTGTAGTTTACATGTTAATTAGTGTGGTTTGTGTAATCCTTTTTAATCGTTTGGTTAGTCAAAAAATTTTAAGGTTGTGTTTTTTGAGGGTTTTTCCCCGGGAGTATTTTTATTTGCCAGGACATGTCCCCCCGAAAATTTTTCCCCTTCCCGACATAAAAAGTGGGATTAGCCTGCCCAAAAATTGGCGGAAAATATCCTAAAAAATGAAACTGAAACAGAAGCAAATTTCCCCAGGTACCAAAAGGGGAGTTGTTGCTCAAAAAAAATGATTGAAATAAAAAATTTACACGACAAGCTCTGCATCTCAAATTCATTTCCCCAAGTTTCGACCCAAAAAAAAAAAAGGCAGATCCGGAAGGCTGGTGCTGTTTGGTTGACGAGTTTGTTAAAATGAAAAGGGGTTATCGGGTTTTGTTGGTGACTAGTTTATCATCTGCACAAAAGGGGGGAAGCAGCGGATTGGCTTATTCGCTCTAGGCCAGGGAAAACCCCTAGGAAAACCCCAACATAATTTTTATCAACGTTTTTAAAACCTGTTGACTTTATGGAGATGTTCGGGAAAAACTGTTTTGGACCCCCAAGAATTTCCCCCTAACCCGCTTTTAGACGAAAATTTGCATTTTTTACGACTGGCAATGCACCTTAAAGGCTTGAAAAAACGGGAGGCCTTAGCAACATTGTTTGCCTGTCATGTTGTTGCAAATAATCTGAATCGATGGTAAACAATTACAGGCGGACAAAAAAATTTGAAGTTTTTTTGCGTTACATTAAGAGGCTCTACAGGTAAACGGCCGGCGCTATTTCCAACTGATCATATTTAGTTAAAACGTCGTGCCCTTATAACCAGACAAAAAAAACAACCATTTGGGGAAGTGTCTTTTTTGTGGCAAAATTGGACATAAAGCTTATCTGTGCCGAGTGGGCCATCTGTAAAAAAAGCGGGTAGTGACCGATGGCAAAATCGTAAAGTCTTTTATGTGTTTTGTTTTTTGGAAAAACCAGGGCAAATTGCAACCAGCTGTCTGATAAAGGAAAGCAAGCTTCAAAAAAACAAACCGAGATAAAAAAAAAGGCAGGTAATTTTTGGTTGAAGTGCGGGAAAATTAAAACCAGGACAAAAAAAACCAAAAGGGGTTTTTTTCTGTTTGATTCAGGGTCTGTTTCTTTGATTAAAAAAGTGTTTCAGTTTTGTTAAACGGAAAATATAAATACTGCATGTTATATCTAAAAATTTAAGGGGTATATTGTGAATTTAAAAATTTTAGTATTGGTTAAATTCCCCAAAATTTTTTCTTGAACTTTTTTTTGAAAATCCCCTTTTTTTTGCATTTTTTTTTAATGTTTTATTGGGTAGATATTTAAAGTAAAAAAATTAATGTTTGTTTTAGCAAAAAAGGTTTAATTTTTGGAAAAAAAATAAATAAAATTAAAACGGAACGTTTAATGGAAAAAGGCCCCAATAGGTGTTTTTTTTTGTAAATGTAAAGAGCGAATGTTATCAAAATTGGTTGGGGAAATTTAGGGAAATACAGGATAAAAAGAGTTTTTAAAAGATAGATATGAAAAAAATTTAAAATTTTTAAAGGGGGAAACTAAGTAAATTTATTCATGAGCAGTGGCGGCTTGTGCCGGCTGGTTAAGGACAAAGAAATTTTCTTTAGAAAAGATGATGCTGAACAATGCGTGGATGAGCCAGTGTCGGCTAATTTTGGAAAATAAATGGGGGTTTAAAACAGTAGCAATAGTGGGTATAAGAAAAAAAAAAGGGATAAAAATTCACTTTTGGGGGGAAAAATTTGCTTTGGAAAAATAGCTGCGGTTATTTGATATTTTTAGCTGTTGCGATAGCTGGGGTCGTGTGGAACTAGTAAAGATAGTTGCGGCTATCTGTTACTTTTTAAAATTTGCTGCTAAACTAATTTAAAAAATTTAAGACGGCTGCGGTTGTCCCCAAACAAAAACAATTTATTTGATACTTAATAACTGTTTTTGATAGCTGGTCAAATTGAAACTAGTAAAGATAGTTCGGTATCTGTTACTAAAAGCTGCTGGTTAGCTAAAAATTTGAAGACGGCTCGGTTGTCTAAGCAAAAAAAAATGTGGTTATTTGATCTTGATGTTTGCGTTTTCTAGGTCAAGTGTGGAACTAATGGTAGTTGCGGCTATCTGTTACTGAAATTAGCTGCTGGGCTAGATGTGAAAAATTTTAAGACGGCTGCGGTTGTCTAAGCAAAAATAACTGTGGTTTTTTGGCCCCCTAGGGGGTTGCCCCTAGCTAGGTCAAGTGTGGAACTAGTAAAAAAAAGTTGCGGCTATCTGTTACTGAAATTAGCTGCTAAGGTAGCTAGATGTGGGGGAATTTGAAGACGGCTGCGGTTGTCTAAGCAAAAATAACTTTTTTATTTGATACTTGATAACTTTTTGATAGCTAGGTCAAGGGGAAACTAGTAAAGATAGCTGGGTTTCTGTAACTGGGAATAAAAAGCTGAGATAGCTAGATGTGAAGTTTGAAGGCGGCTGCGGTTGTCTGGGCGGCTAGCTTCTGCGGTAGCTAGGTTAAGCATGAGGTTGTATATAGTAAAAATAGCTGTGGTTTTGTTTTTTTGAAACCCCCTGCGGGTTTTGGTGGATCTTGATGTATTTGGTTCATGATCGTCACATCATGTTTTAATCGCTGTGGTGGTTTTTTTTGTGTGCTACTATGGTAGCCAGGTTTTAAAAAAGAAAATTTAGAAAAAAAAATTTAATGTAAAAAAAAATTTTGCAAAAATTTTTTGTTTACTTATATGTTTTTGATTTGTCGGGATGGACGAGTGGTTTTGTTTTTAATAGGGGTTTTTCGGTTTTTTTCCGGTTTTGGGAAAATGGCCCCTTGCCCGAGGACGTGCGACATGTCAGTATGGCCGTGTGGAACGGGGTTCTTTTTTAAAAACATTAAGATAAGGTTTGTTTTTTTTAGAAATAACAGTGTTGAGTTTTTGGTTACGGGGCGGTTCGGCCGCCCAAAAATTTTTTATGAGTCTGGGTTAATGTTGATTTTAAGTTTGTTTAGAAATAAAATAAAGGTTTACTCGATATTTGTTTAGATTCGAAAAATAAAAGAACCCCGGGAAGAATATTTTTTAAAGATTCGATAGATAGTTTTTAAAAAGAACTGAACGTAGAGACCCCGGGTCGCTAAAAATTTTTTTTTTCGTAAATATTTTTTCATGGTTTTTATATAGTGTAGTTTACATGTTAATTAGGGGTTTGTGTAATCCGTGTTTTAACCCCTTTGGTTATTTAAAATAATAATTAGTTGTGTGTTTTGAGGGAGTATTATTTTTTGCCGGGGCATGTCTACCGAAATACCCCCCTTCTCCGCCCCTATATAACATATTCTCATATTTCAGTATTTTCATTGCAAAATTTATTAGAATTATTAAACATATAAAAAACACAAAATGGATTTTTGTTAAATCTTTGGCAATTATGGTAATATCTTTGAAATATTTCGAAATGGATAAAACGAATTTAACACAGTAAGAATAAAAATATGAACATATTTTTTACATGTCTCTTTGTTTTTTCAAGGGAATACAAGCATAAAGAAAAATTTTGATAAAACAAATATAAAAGCAAAAGGTAAAACCCTATTCATTATGCTTATCTCAAAAATGAAAATTTTTCGATATTGTATAATCGTGATTTGAAATAAAATTGAACAATTTAAAAAAAAAGGTTTATGTTACTTTAAAATCTGATTCGCCACATACACTTTAAAAACAATGATAACCTTAATGAGGTAAAAAATTCTGAAGCACATACCCTTAATAAAAAACTGTAATTTCAAAAGAAACATTACAAAGTTTAGAATCTGCTTAAAAATAACAGTGACCAATGACAATTAAAACTATTGATTAATAAATTTTTTTGTTTTTATTTTTAAATTTACCTTTTCAATTTTACAAAATTTTTCACAAAAGTCATTAATTTTAGGGTCCCCAGGGTTAATAAAAAATAAAAAAAATAAAAAGAATACAAATGAATTCTCGCACTAATTTTACCAATGAAAATGTTATTTTTTTTTTTTAGGCCTTGGTTATCATTAAACGCAATTAAATTTGCAACTCTTGTCTCTGTCTGTTTGTTGGCGCTCTAGCTTTTGTATACGTGTAATATTTGAGAAATTTAATCGGTTTAAAAAAAAAGGAGGTTATATTATCAATAGCTAAAAATTAAACCCCTTTTTTGTACCTATGTTTTAAATTTTTTAAAAATAAACAAATGAACGAAAGTAGGCTTTTTAACAGGTCAATTTATCTCCATAATTTAGTTTAAGGGTGTATATATTATATTAGCGTTTAAATACACCTTTTCCAGTTGTGTAAATATAAGGTTATAACATTGGTTCTAAAAAGGAATCACTGGATTTTCAGCTTTTCCAGAACAGTATTTTTTTTTAATTTTATATTAAAAAAGTAATTTTCTTTTAGGAAGTAGTTTATTGGAATTGTAAATATAGTCTGTCTTAGTGAATACAACTTTCACAAATTTTAATTATATATAATTGAAATCGGCTTACCTAATCATTCTTTTTAGAAGCCTTTCCTTAAATTAAACCGATCTTCGGGAATGCTCCAAAAATAACACATACGTAACAAATTAATTTGTTATGTAAACTTATAGTTTTCCCCATTTATGTTTTGGCAAAGGAAATTTTTATAAAGCAGCAAATTGACAGAAAAGAACTAAGAATTATTTAATTTTTGATTTGTAACTCAGGTAAAAAATTCTGTAAGCGTTTGCAATAGGCCACTTTTGGATAACAGTTGGACATATCCTAGTTTATAAATTCTTTGAAAATATGTATTTTGATGCTAATCTTTCCGCCATTAGACCAAGGTCATTTAAAATAAGTTCGAGATTTTTTTAGCTTCCCTTATTTATTAAAAAAATGTCGTTTTTGAAACGGCCAAAACAAAAATTATAAAAATTTTTACTACATAGTGGGTTTAGAATACGCTAGATTTGATAATAATATCTGCAATGTTGCCAAGTGTACACATTTTGAGATAAGGTTCAACTTTGTTCCTTCCAATGCAGACCCCGGTTTATTTTTATTGCAATAAATTCAGCGCACCGCTGTTACTTCAGATGTCTAAACTATATTCTATGTAGTTTCTAAAATATGTGAAGTTATTGAGGGTAACTTAACTGGTCAAAATATTTACACTTATTGGAACAGACTTTAGCCAGATTACGAAAATTAAATATCAATTTCAAAGTAAGAGAGGTGCGTATATTTTTAAACGAAACTTTTGCAAACAAGTGGAAGCAAGAAGTGGTCAGCCAATCCCCAAACTTGACATCTTTTTATTTTTTTTGGGAATTTATGTTAAACAGCAGTGGATTTTACAAAATCAAATGTCACAGAAGCCCTTTTTCGATAACGCCCCAAATGCCATCAAATGATCCAAATGAGTATAGGATCGCTTGAGTTATTAGCAGCTAATGATGGCGGACACTTTGAACGTTAATTAAATAGTTCATTTATTATCAGATATTTACTTCATTCGATATTACTTTTTGTGCGAAACTAGCTTCATTTTAATTAATTTTTAAAAATCTTGCATTTGGGAATCAATAAATAGTTAAGAAATAATTAATAAACCGTTGTTTAGTAATGTTGCCTGTTTTCTTCAATGGTTTGTAAAATTCGAGGCGATTAGTAACAGCGGCGCGCTTAATAATTCATTGCATTAGAAATAAAGTAGGCATTTGAAGAAACGTAGTTATTTACTTTATCTTAAAAAGAGTGCACCTGGTGTCCTTGGCAACAACATTGCAGATTTTATTTATCGAATCCTAAAACCACTATGTAGTAATTTTGACTCTTTTTTTCTGCTGTTTTCGAAATACATTGAATATGGACCGAAAATCACATAATTTTCCTACTATTTGGAATGAAAAATTACTGAAAACAGAAAAGATTTTATATCTTCTCAACAAATACAACAGTCGTAAAATAAATAAATAGTCTTAACATACATATGTATAATAAGAAAAACGGTAGTTTTAAACTTATAACAAAACACTTTAGTTTAAATGTAAATGGTAGTTAAAAAAATTCAGAAAAAAAACTTTTCTAAATTGTTTTTTCATCGGGTAGGAGAAAGCAGTTTACAAAACACGGCCCTACCACCAGGTATATTATTAAATCTACCAAGTGATAAATTATACTAACTTATGATATGCTTTTAAAGAGGACAAGTCCACTAAATGTGTTCGATAAGCAAGAAAATAAAACTTTCGTAGGAAGTGGAGTCATTAATAAGACGAAAAATTTTATAGGACCTCAAGAATGCTATGTGTCCTGGGATGCGTCACTTTTCTGACCTGGGAACAGTATTTTGAAAAGTCTAATACCCAAGTAGCATTTAGGGAAAGTTTTTGGTAAATTGGCAGCAATGTAATCCATTAAACTATAGTGAAGTATATAGGGTCCAAGGGTAGTAAACTTAACAAGGAGTGCTCGATTTTTACTATTTGTCCGCAGATAGGTTATGTTCGGACGTCACCGTTTGCCCATTTTGCCCAGAAGAACAGATTTATTTTATTAATTTTGTTAAATATTCAACTTTTAAAAACTATTTTGGATATGTACTTACTATTAGAACTGTATTGTATAATATTTTTAAAAATTAAGACTTTATAATTACTTGTAAAAATATAAAACAAAAAGGCAAACAGATTACGTCACAAATACCGAATTGACATTTAAATTTGTTTATATGGGCTTAAATAGGATCGAGCACTCCTTGTTAGGTTTATTACCCTTGTATAGGGTCACCATTTTGTCAGAAGATTACTTATGAAAGTTTGCATGGAACAGTGTTGTCGATGTCATAATTAATTAGTACTCTTGGGTATATTTTCTGCTTGGATATGGAATACACAGAATGTACAAGTTAAAAGGACTGAAATACTTCCTGGCACGAACAAGTCCCAGTTTTCTGGAACCTGTATGCTATGGATGTAATGTGTTTATGGCATTTAAGGCAATTGTAGAAAATATGTCCCGAAAGTTAAATGGCTCTATAGAATTTGATGGCTTACAAGTAGGGGATAAAAATAGCTGACATGTTTCGAGTTAGCTATTTCTACATCTACGTATTTTTATAAATTTTGTAAGCTTTTGAAAGACAAAATTAAATTGTATGTTCAATAGTAACGAGCAACACAACAAACTTTAAATAAAAATTTAATTGCTTTTACAACACTCTTTTTGACACTTATCTTCAAATCACTATGTTTTTAAAGTAACCATCGGATTTCATGGTTTTTCAAACGAAAACGAGCGTGTTACTGTTTGTAAAAATGCAAGTTCAAAAGTCTAAGGACGTAAAAACTATAATTGCCAATAGATTAAATGAGTTTAAATAAGCAAAATTATGTAAAATTAACAACTTCCATTAATTGTGGTTTTTTAATTTTTATCATGCGATTTTCACATGAATCATTTTCGTTTTTTAATTGATTTTTTTAGTCACAGCACAAATTAGTGTCTTTAGTCTAATATTTAGCTAAACTATTATTATCAAGGTAAGCGATATTTAGTACCTATAAAATACAATACAGTAAAATGGCAATAATGGCGTTGGGCTCACCTAACTGAACCAGAGGGCTTGTAAATTTTATTTGTAGGAAAATTATGTTTATTTAAAACATTTTTTTTGCTAAATGTCTATTATGCAGTTAAAGGTTTTTACTGATAATTTTGTAGAATTTATATCTAAGGGAGAAAAAGTTTTATTATTTGTCGTAGTTTCGATAGAATTAATCAAAAAAATCGCCATGTCTTGTGTATTTTCTGTATTTTGTGCAGTTACTTAGGTATTATGTTGTGTGATTGCTATAAAAATCTATATTTTCCAGAAAATCTGTTTATCTAGTCGAACGACTGTGCGCTAGGCCAAGTTCAATGCATATAATATTACACAATGCATTTCAGTTTGTTTTCCCCCTATCATAACTTGTAACGTTTCACATAAAATCGCCCATTTAACTATTGCCCGACTGTCTTATTGACTCACCAAAATTAGAAAGCACTTTCCGAGGAAGTAGAAAGTTAATCAATAACACTAAAATCTTGGACTTCCATTGTCTATAATTAACTTGTCCTCCCGAACACTTTCGGAAACAGAAGAACATCTTTTAGGGAGAGAGTTAAACTTTGCCATAGCTCCAAAACATATACCGACTATCGAAATAATCAGTAGTGTAAAAACAATACGACTCCAGGGACCAGATGCGGAAGAACTTTGATGGAAAGTTAGAACGGTTTTGGAAACAAAACAAAGTAACCCGACCAATATAAGTCAAAATGAATTAGTAGCTCTTAAAGAGCTTCAAAATAATAAAACTAATAAAATTCTTCCAGCAGACAAAGGGAATGCCACTGTAGTCATGAATGCAATTACTTAGGATCGGAAAATAGACGAAGTCCTTCGGAAAGGTAAATACAGATCTTTTGATCAGGATCCAACAACATCCATTAAGAACAAAATTTACACGACCTTAAGGAAATACAAAAACTTTCTGACCGAACAAGAAAAACTTTAACACCACATAACAGTAAAACTTCTCCACATCTCTATGGACTACCAATTCTAGAAATGCACCCACGACTGCACTGGCAAAACACCTTTTAGACCTAATTAAACCTCTGGTCGGTAAGTCTTCCATCTTTTGTTAAGAACTTTAGTCATTTTGTTGACATTCTCAAAAATATAGAAATAGGACCAGACAATACTATTTTAAGTTTTATTGTAGAAAGTCGGTATACAAACGTACCAGTGGAAGAATCGTTAAACATTATCCGAGCCAAGCTTAAAGAAGATAAAACACTAGTAGAACGCATCACCCTGCCTCTGGTTGGAGTGATGGAGTTAGAGCTTTGCCTACGTAGTTCCCACTTTCAGGCGAAAGATTAGTAATAATATGGAATGGTTTGAGAAACACGCGAATAAAACTGCACTAATCAACCAAAAATTGGGCTTAGATTTGTTGACGATACTTTTAGTGTATGGACAGGTAATGATGAAGAACTTAAAAGGTTTCTTAAAACATCTAAATTGCCTCCGACCTTGCATTAAATTCACAATGGAGAAGAGCAAAATTCGGCCCTACCTTTTTTCGACCTTCTAGTCAAACAGAATAATGGATATATACAAACCTCGGTATACAGAAAACCTACCCATACTGGACAATATTTACACCAAAATTCTAATCATTCTAACGAAACGAAACGGGGGGTCATACGTACTCTATATAATCGTACAGTGACCTTATGTAACAGTAAGGAATCCCTGCAAGAGGACACAAGTAATATAACTAGGGATCTTAAGCAGAACGGATACAGTGAGAGACTGATAAAGAAAACAATAGAAAAATATTAAAATAAGACAAACAACTCTTACTTGGACGAGACTCCACATGACCAAATATATATGACAATTCCATATATAATGACAATTCCATATATAAAAGGAAGGAATTTCGGAAAAGATCCACAGAATCGCAAATAAGTATAATATTAAAACAGCATTTAAATTCCAAACTACTCTAAAAAGTATTCTTACTAAGACGAGACCAGACAACAATGTCTTAAATAATGACTGTATCTACCAAATTCCCTGTCAGTGTGGTGATGTATACATCGAAAAGACCACTCGAAGTTAGAGTTAAAGAATTTCAAAAACATACGAAACGAGGGAAGGGGCCCTCGGAAGTCAGGGTTTTCCAAAAACCTTTGAAACAACACCCCTACAATGGGCGGGAAACAAAAAAATATTTTATAAAAACCCCCGGAAGAAAAGAAAATTTAAAGAAGTTCTGAAAATTGTAAACAACCAAAATGTATTTAGCAAGCCTAGTATCGATATTCCGAATATCTGACAGCCGTTACTGAACCGTAAAAAGTCGACCAAGCTTCGGTGAAGAAGGAATAATGTATAAGTCGAGCTTTTAAGACTGATTTTTAGTTGTGGTTAGTTGTGGTTAGTCAGTGGTTGTCACTTGAAAACGGTTGGAGATACATCACTAACCGAAACGTTGAGTAACAATTAACAAATAAAGACAATGGAAGTCCAAGATTTTAGTGTTATTGAAACCATAACATTGTCTTTTAAGGAAATAGAAACTTAATATTTGGTATGTAAGTAGGTTTTAGGACAGAAGTAAAAGACAGTTCTAAAACCGTCACATTTTCACTCGTTTCCTCCTGAAACAAGGGTGGTAATGAGGTCATTTCATAATAAATTGTCTCAGGCCTCAAAACTGGCGCGATTTAAGGGACATTAAAATAAGTAATTTTTTTCCTGTCCACAATTTTGTTTAACTTTTTTTTTAACTGGGCCCATATCAGTAAAAAAAACCTTGCCAAATCAAAAAAAAAAAAAAAAAAAAAAAAAAAAAATAAAACGACTTTGTGAATAGAACTTGGTCTAATTTTAGATCTCATTACTTTAAGAGGCCGAGATTTTTGCAAGAACTTGACCTTTATTTTATATTTTATATATATAAAATGTATTTTTGACCTGCCAAAGTGTAAGTCCAATTATCACGGTAAACGCGATATTAAAAAAAAATGGTTAAAAGTCATTCCAACAGCTCATAGATGGGCAGGAGGTGGGACCATTCTTACAAAAGAGGGCTCATTAATAAGGCCGACGTCTCCTCATTAAATGCCCTTGCCCAGATATGGAAACTGTTTTCCAAATAGGAGCTGATTTGACATACATACAGAGTATACAGATTGAAAGGGAAGAAATATTACTTATGCAGTTCTCTTAATTAAGGTTATTATCAAAAGTTTCTTTCTGAAAAATGGTTTTAATCTAAAGTGCTAAAAGTGGCAGATAGATAGATCAATAAAAAGGGTAAAAACTCTACAATCCTTGATTTATCAAGGGAAAGGAAAAATGGAGGTAATTATAATGTGCAAGGTCAATGCTTATTTTGTTAAACTTATTTACACCAAAAACTATTTTGTAACTTTTAGACTCTAGACAGTTTAAAGTACCACGCCATGTCCTGCATTTTTGGCTTTAAAACTTGGTTAATTTGCCAAACTCGTATCGATATAGTAGCTTTATTTTTAACTGCAAAACTATATAAGCACACTGCGGCACTTTGTACGTATATTGTTTGTTTTTGTAAATGCTTTTTTAACTTTTAATTATAACTAATCATTAAAAGCTCTTTAATATGATTGTTTTATCAGAGCATTGTTTTACCGGAAACTCGAGCACACAACTTTAAATTATCAGGGCTAAAGCAATATTTTCTTAAAATATATTTTCCAACATCAGAGAGCAATCAATCATATAAGTGGTTGTTGATATGATCTGGATAAACATTTTTAATGGACCAAATATTATGTTCCTAACTGTTCTTTTGCGTGTTGGTAAAAGAAATTGATGTTAAAATAATTGAACCTCAATTATTTACTACTTCATTAACTCTTTTGATTTTATAAGGTTTAAACCGCTCAAGTAAAGCTGTGCGCAAGTTACAAAAATAAACAACAATTTCAGAATTATAAAGGTATTTTTCTGTAAGCTGGGCAACTCAGTGTCCCAGGCCGATATAATATAAAATATATAGTTCATTTTATAATTTCTACTTAACTTAAAAAGATATCACCTATTTAACCGCGGTCCATCGTACAATATCCAATAAAATAAAGTTTATTACATCAAAAACGTTTTACTAATGCTCAAAGAACAGTCCCCTGCATGTCCCCAAAAACATTCCCCTGGTAAAAAAGGTGTTTATCTCACCAATATATATGTTTATTTTGTCCCCAATTTTACGCACAGTTCCCTGGCTCTTATTTAAAACTTCCGCAATAACATTTAATACAATTAATCTTCATTTCTACGGTGTACTTTCTATGCTTTTTAAGTTTGCACAATGATAATTTATAATAAATAAATAAAATTATTATTTTATAACAAAAACTAGGGGACTGTTTGTCGGGACAAAAATACGCTTTAAACTGTCCAGTTTACAGAGAAATGCCCATATTGAAATGCTCCAGCAAGATTACAAAATGCAAGCATTACCTACACCAGCAATGGTAAAAGTGCACAGCAACACACCTGCTGTTTGCAGGTTATTTGCTTCCGTTTTCCATTGGTAAAGCTAGTGGGCGTTTGGTTTTGTATTATATTTTTTTTTATTCAGTCAGTAAAAAATAAAAGTACATAATGGTGTTCTTGGGGTTTTAGAGTCCATATGCTCATTTATGCTGGGCGAATTCAAAATTGACGCATTAAAATTTTTTGGTCGTATACTTTTAACAGTAATGTTTACGCGATTTTACAAATGTTAAATAATATTGACGTTAGTGTGGCCAATTTTTTTTTAACTCCTCAAATGTTGTCGTTCAGTTTGTACGCACATTTCGCACCTCTACTCAAATCATGTCATCACAACTTAAAAAGAAAAGTATCAATTTTTAAAAATTTTAAATTTGTTCTTACACTTTTTGTGTTTTTATTGAAAAACCATCAAAATGAACACAATAAAATATTTAAAAATTTTGAAGAGCTGTCGAACAAATACAAGTCACTGACATTATGGAGCACCTTTTCCATGCTAAAATCGACACCGTAGGCAAACCAAAATACGGATATTGGGAAATACCAAGTTTGTGAGCCCTAATAAAAGAAAATCAGAAAACTATGTGCCAAGAAGTCCAAAATTCTTAGCGAGAATGATTTTTACCGCTTCCTAAAGAACGCTTCAGACGAGAAATATTTGCTAATCAAGGTAGGCATCACGATTTATTTTATTTATGGTGTCATTTTTTATAGTGAGAAGGTTTAGTAGGCGGGGGTTACCCAATTCTGTTTTTAAATAGTGCTAGTTTCATAAAGTACTTACTTAAAATGAATAAAACTAAAGACTTATCCGGTATTTTTTTTCTTGTTTCAGGCAGTGGTGGCAGTCAGGACTCTCTGGGGCATGCCGAAGAAGAATTGTGCTTCCAGCAAAAATATGACGGATTTGGCAGCTGGTATTAATTAAACTAGAGAATACCAAAACGAAGATGCCGAGATCATTTACGATGTCAGAAGTCTCTACACCATCTTAAAAAAGTATTCTGCCCTTCGGCCTCCACTCCTGCAAACAGATCGTTTTTTCTTAATTATCAAAATGGAAAATGCACTCGCCAAAACATTGGAATTAACAAAATTGGCAGTATGGCAAAAGACATCGCCAAATTTTTGATGTTGGAAACTCCAGAAGCCTATACCAGGCGTTGCTTTAGGCGGTCGTCAGCCACAATATTGGTGAATTCTGGATCGTTTTGCTGGCTCTGAAGCGCCATGGTGGATGGAAATCCAGCTCAGTCGCCGAAAGTTATATAGATGACCTCAGCAACAATAAATGGATGTTTCAGAGAGGATCTCTTCCTCTGTGTCGTCTGTTGCGGCACAGCCACAACAGATGGTAATGAAGTGCCGCAAGAAAACTGCAATATGCCGACGACAGAGAACTGTACTAAGCAAGGTGCTGAAAATGTTGTCTCCATCGTTAAAAAGTCGATCAACAATGCGACGATTCCTGCAGAAGTAAACATTACAATTAATATTTAAAATAGTTATGAAGTTTTTCCTGTTTGCTAAATTATAGTCTGTAGTTTCTTGTTTTCATTATTTTTGTTTTGCGTTTGTTTTTAAAATAAAAATTTACACAAAAAATGTTTTTTTTATTTGCAGTCGTATAAAAAGTATCGTAAAAAACTCGTTAGAAAACCTCTTTGCACACTCGCGAAGCTTGTGGACCTCGACTTCGTCTCGGTCATCAATTTGTCTCGCCCGTGTGCAAAGGGAAGTCGTTTTCAAACCTTGTTGTTTAATATACTATTTTATACGACTGCTTTTTAGAGAAAAATGGGGTTTTGCACACGCTAAACAAGCTTTGAAAATTGTATTTTGCGCACAATGTGTGCAAGGAAAATATGTTTTTTTTGCACACGGTTCTGTCTTTCAATATGATTTATTATGGTTTTATTGTTATGTCAAAAAATATAGAAAACTCAAAGTAGGCTTTATTCCATAGCAACCGTCATAGTTTTCTTGTTTTGTTGATTAGATACCAATTTAGATACAAAAAATTTTGATTTCGCGAAAAAATGTCCGATTCTGAAGAAATTCTAAAAAAAAAGCGAGTTTAATCTCGTCAAACCTACTTCCAACAAGTCAAGAGATCGATATGAAGCCGAGTTACATCGATTTATGAAGTGGAGACAAGCAAATAACGTACAAACGTTTTCCGAAAATGTTATGTTGGTGTACTTTGAAGAGCTGTCGAACAAATACAAGTCTTCAACATTATGGAGCACCTTTTCCATGCTAAAATCAACCCTGAGGGCAAACCAAATACGGATATTGGGAAATACCAGAAGTTGCAGGCCCTAATAAAAAGAAAATCAGAAAACTATGTGCCAAAGAAGTCCAAAATTCTTAGCGAGAATGATTTTTGCCGCTTCCTAAAGAACGCTTCAGACGAGAAATATTTGCTAATCAAGGTAGGCATCACAGTTATTTTATTTATTTTATGGTGTATTTTTTATAGTGAAGGTTTAGTAGGCAGGGAGTTGCTGCACAATTCTGTTTTTAAATAGTGCTAGTTTCATAAAGTACTTACTTAAAATGAATAAAACTAAAGACTTATCGGTATTTTTTCTTGTTTCAGGCAGTGGTGGCAGTCGGACTCTCTGGGGCATGCCGAAGAGAAGAATTGTGCTTCCTTAAAAAAGAAAATATGACGGATTTTGGCAACCGCAATGTTAATTAAACTAGAGAATACCAAAACGAAGATGCCGAGATCATTTACAGTGTCCAGAAGTCTCTACACCATCTTAAAAAAGTATTCTGCCCTTCGGCCTCCACTCTGCAAACAGATCGTTTTTTCTTAATTATCAAAATGGAAAATCACCTCGCCAAAACATTGGAATTAACAAAATTGGCGGTATGGCAAAAGACATCGCCAAATTTTTGATGTTGGAAACTCAGAAGCCTATACCGGGCATTGCTTTAGGCGGTCGTCAGCCACAATATTGGTGAATTCTGGATCAGATTTGCTGGCTCTGAAGCGCCATGGTGGATGGAAATCCAGCTCAGTCGCCGAAAGTTATATAGATAGCTCGCTTAGTAATAAAATGGATGTTTCAGAGAGGATCTCTTCCTCTGTGTCGTCTGTTGCGGCACAGCCACAACAGCAATTGAGTAATGAAGTGCCGCAAGAAAACTGCAATATGCCGACGACAGAGAACTGTAAGCAAGGTGCCAGAAAATGTTGTCTCCATCGTTAAAAAGTCGATCAACAATGCGACGATTCCTGCAGAAGTAAACATTGCAATTAATATTTTAAATAGTTATGAAGTTTCCTGTTTGCTAAATTATAGTCTGTAGTTTCTTGTTTTTCATTATTTTTGTTTTGCGTTTGTTTTTAAAATAAAAATTTACACAAAAAATGTTTCTTTTTATTTGCAGTCGTATAAAAGTATCGTAAAAAACTCGTTAGAAAACCTCTTTGCACACTCGCGAGACTTGTGGACCTCGACTTCGTCTCGGTCCATCAATTTGTCTCGCCCGTGTGCAAAGAGTCGTTTTCAAACCTTGTTGTTTAATATACTATTCAAAGGGTTTTGAAGCTCTACAGATAGCGTATTAAGTACTCTGAAAATAGGAAAAAATGTTTTTGAGCTGTCACTGTAAAAATGACGTAATATTGTTTATTTAGAGTAATTTTAACAGTACAAAAATATTACCTAGTTGGAACATACTTTAGGAACATAAACAATTTTACATCACAGCATGTCATTGAGCGAATTCATAGATTGTTTTAAATCTCGTAATAACATATACTGTTTTTAAGACACCCACAGGGCGTTAGTATTTAGCCTTTAAGTCTTTGTGGAATGTCCCGAAATAAAAAAAAAAACAAAATACTCGACAAACCACACTTTATAAAATAGATATGTTTATTATTCAGAAATAGTTTACAATTTTTCCAAATAACAAAGAGACAAGCTATTCAATTATTAGGACCTTTTTTGTAGGAAATTAAATTTCTAACAACTTTGTCATTTATTTTTTTTTTAAATACTTAGAAAGACAACTACCTTGCACAACCCGACATGTGACACTGTATATGTTTGGTACGTTATTGATTTCGGTTTATATTATGATGAAATAATGACACTAATTTTACCTATGCATAAATACTTAAAAAACAAGACATGAAACTTTCTCTGGTGGGATTTTGTAGTATTGTGACACTAATGGGTCAAAAAAATTAAAATGTTTTTCATTTTTTTTTAGTTATGGCTTATGACATTATTTAGCGGTATGATTTGTGCGCGGCGAATTCCATTTTTTTATTGTTTGTGGTCGTTAACTGTTAACAGTAATCTTTGGGCGATTTTGCAACTCCTTTATTGTATTAACCTTAATGTAGCCAATTTTTTTAAACGTCTCAAATGTATGCATATTTGGGCCCGGCGATAAAATAACTTTAAACCAAGAAATATTTCAAAAATTTAAAACAAGAATAGTAGGTTTGTAATAAACGTAATAGTCGTCAGCTTAGTCGATTATGCGTTGTATAAAAAAATTAAAATAATTTTAAATATATTTCTGTTGATATTGACTACCTTATTCATTATCAATGTACTCTTAAATTTTTAGGCATACATTCTTTATCCCCTGTACAATTACCGAAATTTATTAGAAGTTAACAAAGTTGGAAGCCGTATTACAGTCTAATTGGGCGGCTATTAAATATATATTTTTTAATGCAAAATTATTCTTAGAAATTTAAACAAGTGCTAAAAATGGATATACCTAATGTATTGCTATCTATTCTTTTAATGCGTTTTAAATGGTACCATTATTGACACCGAAACATTAATTTTCAGGAAATGGATACAGCTATTTTACTGTATTTTCAAGGACAGTTTAAAGTATAGTGGACATTAAGAACAATACGAATTTATTTGGCGACAACTGTTCGTAAATATTGTAATGGCAGTTATACGTAAAAAGTGTTCATGAGCGCGTAACTTGTCGTTTTAATGGGCACATGTAGGACTATCAGGTAATTGCCGTATCCTGACGTTTATTGCTAAAATTAGCATGTTTATGTTGTGACTCAGCTTTTTTTATATTTTATCCTTAGACTATAGTCCAATATAACGATATTGCATAAAGTTACTTGTGATTAGAGTTATTTATTCGCTGATTCCAAATTTCACATCGAAAATGACCCCCCGAACACTTGGTGCACCGGAACCTGGACGTGAAAGTCATCTCCGAGAGTTTTCCAGACACGATCGTAAAAACCAAACCGAAAATTGTTTTGCGGGGGTTTTGAGTATGGTTGCGAATGCTGGATTCGAAGGAGGCAGCTAAAAGACCTCTTGATGTGAGTGGTGTTCGGGGGGTCGTTTTCGATGTGAAATATGAAATTAGCGCCCCAAAAAAAACCCCACAACGATTTTCGGTTTGTTTTTTGCGAACGTTTCAGGAAAACTCTCGGGGATGACATCCACGTCCACGTTCCGTTGCACCAGATGTTCGGGGGATGTTCGCCGGTGGCATATTTGAATTCAGCGACCCTAAAATCCTCCGGGGGCGAGTTTCTTTCCTTTTTCGTGTGAATTTCGGGAAAAGCCACGGAGATGACGTTCATTAGCAATCCTGAGCTCCGGGTCGGCTATCAGAATCAGTGACCAGGGAACCCAGTTTGAATCAATTCCGAGTCTTATTAACGAAGTCATGTGATTTTTTTAAGTGACTTGAAAAATGTATTTTTTAATTGTACTTTTTGCCTGCACAACTGCGATTTTGAGTTTGTATAAGATACAAAGTAGATATATTTTTTTCCACTGATTTTAGGAAGCAAATGCAAGAAACCCCATTTCTATCCGTCTTATTGTTAGTGCAAAAATTCCGAGATTTTGGCTGTTTTAGTGCTTCATTGCCTCGACTATATCTACAATTCAGCAATCCGCCTTGTACTCGGAGCCTTCTACACCAGTCCCGTAAACAGATCACATCCTTAGGCGCCGACCCAAAAATTCCATCCCATCACAATACTTTTGCAAGGCGTTACAGCGGTATATACAATAGTAAATCTCGATTTAGATCAGCATTCTATTAACGAACAACCCGTTACCTGCATAAACAGTTAGTTTTGTGTAAGAAGTAAACAGAAGCACAATAAGCCAGCTGTACTTCAGAACATAGGCATACATCCAACGCACCAAAAGCGTTGCGCATGGCCATTTTTTGCTTAGACTTGTTAAATAACGGTATCAAAGATATAATCTAACATAGATTATATGAAGTTGATGTACTTTTTCAATTCAAGTTAATTTGGTTTAAGCAGCGCAAGACTGCAAATTACTAGTAAGTCCACCGTTTATGGTTTTATAGCCTTATCTATGCCAGTGCCTACTACATGCTGCATGTCTTATCCATAGACATAGAAAGAATAGACTATGGATCCAATATGCGCAAGTTTGGCTACCACAGAAAAAGAGATAGTTATACCAGACGTCGTTCTGTGGGCGAAACAAAACATTCCCACTCTACCAGCGGGCTCTTCCATCGGTTCGTTATAGCTAGCCACATCTCATTTATCTATCTCTTTCTTAGTGGAAGCCAACTTGCGCGTATTGTATCGGGTGTCTATTTTTTCTGTGTCTATGGTTATAAGTAGATATGCTAGGGGCGTATCACCATCATAAGGGTTGTTTTTCCCATGTATTTCTTATGGGAGAAATTTAAGGTCCTAAAACACAATTTTATGGCCATCTTCAACCCTTACTCAAAATAGGGGTTGTTTTTGTAGAGTGATATATAGTTTGAGAGATATCATCTAACCGATTAGCCCCATCTGACGTCACATGGTTATTGGGTCATTTTGGAAATAATTAAATACGTCATCAGCTCATCAGAATTAAATTGGAAATTATTAAATAAAACCTAGCAGGATTCGAACCACCGTCCCTAATTGCTTTACAGCCCAGCTACATTGCACCACGGGAGAATATTAGATATTGTTGTGAAATAGTTGAATAGTAGAAGTGACGTAAATAATTAAATAAATAAATAAATAATAACCTAGCAGGATTCGAACCACCCTCGCCTCGTCCTATTGCTTCAAGTTCAGAGCTCTACCACTGAGCCACCGAGATATTAAATATTGTTGAAATAGATGTATAGTAGCTGTATTCGTCATCACGCGTGGGGTCGTAGTAAAGAAAATTAATAATATCGTTAAACGTCAGAATTACATAAAATGACTAGGCAGTACATGTATTACAGGCAAACAGCTTTAAAAAATGTTTAAAATGAGAGATATCAATTAGTCATATGACTGATTATTAGGCCTTAGTATAGAAATAAACCAAAGAATACTTATAGTTAAAATAAAGGCCGCCGAATTACATCTCGCAGCCACATTAAATATATATATATATATATATATATATATATATATATAATATATATATATAATATATATATATATATATATATATATATTATTTAATATATAATAATATATTATAATATACCCATTTTTTAAACATTTTTAAAGCTGTTTGCCTTTAATACATGTACTGCCTAGTCTTTTTATTTTATTTTGAAAATTTTTTTTTCCCGCCCCCGGTTTAACAAACAACCTTAATATTTAATATCCCCGGTGGTTTAGTGGTAGAGCTCTGAACTTTGAAGCAATAGGACGAGGGGGATGGGTGGTTCGAATCCTGCTAGGTTTTTTATTTATTTTTTTAAATTTTTATTTATTTAACTTTCCCCTTCAAAACTTAATTCCCAACCCCTATTTCACAACAATATCTAATATTCCCCCGTGGTGAATAATAGCGCGCGGCTGAAAGGCAAAGCCCTGTTCGAATCCTGCTAGGTTTTTTTTTTAAAAATTTTTCCAATTTAACTTTGATGGGGCTGATGACTTATTTAATTTTTTCCCAAAATGACCCAATAATGACGTCAGATGGGTTCCCAATGGCGCTTTATGGTTAGATGATATCATCTCAAAAACAACCCCCATTTTGGTAAGGGTTGAAAGATGGCCATAAAATTTTGTTTTAGGACCTTAAATTTCTCCCATAAGAAATACATGGGAAAAACAACCCTTATGATGGTGATACACCCCCATCTACTTTATATCTGTCTGCTTCTATTTTAACCTCTTTATTAATTTATGGTTATTAAGTCATTAATTATAAATGGTTTACTCGATGGTTTATTGTTAAAGTTATTACCAAAATATTCTAGTTTTAACCATTTTTGGTGCGGTTTTTTTTAATTTTTCCAAAAAGTTTTATGTGAGTTCTCCTAACGACATTTTTTTATTTGTTCATACTTACAAAAATACGAGTATAAATTATTCCCTAATTTCAGAAGAAAGGATTATCCATTGTATGTTGATTTTATTGAAAAAAAGTAGGTATATAAATAAAAGAAACAGGGAAAATGAGGTTAATATACCAATCAATTTAGGCAAACACAAATAGCTTTTGTGCTCTGATGTCAATAACCCATCTGTCATTAAAGACCAGTTACTACCGTTGTTAATAACATAAAATTTTCGGTAGTTCGTATAAATTCAATTTTTATCTTTTATCCCGTTTCCTCCGTCAAAAACCTAACCAAACATATTAATAATTAAAAAAACAACACAGTAACTTACCTAGATTTTCTCAGCAATTTATTCCTGACGGTCTGTAACTTCCCATTATCCCCTCCCCTTGCGTCGAATCCTTGCACGAAACAAATCATGGCCGAATCGGTCATGCATGCTACGCTATGCTGCTTCCGCATTGGCGGTCTAAAAGTGACGTCGTCGGTACTAAAGCCATTTTTTGTCGGTTCTATTTCAAGAGTGGGAATGAGGGGTAAGTCAGTCGGACGGTGACCTATGGTTGGGCTTTTTAGGCACTTGTTGGCAACGGTGGAGTAAAATTGGCAACGATGGTGCAAGGCTTCTTTTGGTGAGTTGTTATTTATATAATATGCTTTTAAAATAAAACGGTGCTGGAAAGTAGCGAAAAGTTGATTTTTCCTTAATTCCTACTGTGGTTTGTCTTATTCGTTCATTATATTTTCCTTAGTGGGTAAAAATTTTAATTTGGCCTTTGTTTAAATTTTCTGATTTTTTCTTATATTTTTAGTACTTAGTAGTGGTGTTTTATTCATATATTTCTTCTTTATTTATTTTTTTGGCAAAATTTTATTATATATTTTATTTATCCTACAATAAATGATAACAGGTTATAAAAAAAGTCTGTGTTAATGTAAAAGGTGTGCTACAATCAAGGTTTAAGCATGATGTCATCTTGATTCTGGCCCGATTTTATTTATTTGTTGTTTTATAGAGAAGATTTCTTTAAAAAATACATAGTTATTTTTTTAAATAAAAAAGTTACAAATTTTATTTTCAATATTTAAGAATTGTTATAATTATACATTCTGCATAAATATTAAAAAAAAATGTAGGTACCTTAACAAATTTTAAAAAACACTTGTAAAAATGTAAACTAACCCGGCATTTGTGTTAATATTTTAACCCGGCATTTGTGTTTATATTTTATTTTACTTATTACGGTTTGACAACTTTTGTCATTTGATCTGTCCTGCTGACTGACAGCGTTGTTGCGAAGATTACATAGGTCATTTAGTGGCGTTAAAAAAGATTTTAGTGTTTTTATAGACGGCGAGCTAGAACCGAAAAATCATCGTCATCAGTAATATCAAAGAAAATAATAGCTAACCGGTTAGCTATTATTTTCTTTGGTAATATGGAGTTTCTCCCGTAAAACGTGTTTATTTAGTATTGTTAATTATGTTCCCGCGCAGGCTGACAACCTATTGGATACAAGGGGTAGCAATAAGGGGTGAAAGTGCAAAATTTTTGGGAAAAAAATTGTCATTGATAATGTGTCAGCCATTTTGGCCACATACAGTTGAATCCCTAAGGTGTCTAAATAAAAAAGGGCTGACAGTTATGTGGATACCGAGGGCAGTAAAACGGGGTCAAATTATCCCGAGCGTTTACCTTATACAGGGTGTTTTTTAATTGAATGTCAATATTTAAGGGGGGAATTTCTGGGTTTTTAAAAAAAAACTTCATATGTACTTATGTCCTTAACGTCCTAAATTTTGAGATACAGGGTGGTAAATTTTTTAAAAATAAATCATTTATTATTAATATCAGTAATACCACTTTAGATATTTTGATAAAGTTTGGCATACATGTACTATGTATCAAGAGGGATTTTTTATGTACTATTTTTTTTTATTTCAACCAGTGGCGTTCGTACGGAATTTGACATGCCTATTTTGGCCGATATTGATGGTACGTCACTGATTTCTCTTAAATTAAAAAATATTTTTAAAATCGCTTTTTCGCTTAAAAAAATAAAAACCATTTCTCTCCATGATCATAAAACTATCGGTAAACCAGCGATTCTCAACCTGTGGGGCGAGTGCACACTAGAGGGGGCGCGAGCATATCCAAGAGAAATATAATATTCTTCCTTACTGTAACGCGGACGTTACAGCCAGCCTTTGAGGTATATTTTCGCTGTGTCGTACACGACACAACCGTCCGAAAGAGGACGAGGTCGTAGTGTAGGTTTAGAGCCGAGGAAATCAAAATACATTATTATTGTAAACATTTTATTGTATGGGGGGCGCGATAAACATTATGATTAAAAATTGGGCCGCGAATACTGAAAGGTTGAGAAACGCTGCGGTAAACAAAATCACCATGCAGAGAAATATCTAGATTTAATTTTTAATATATTAAGCTCTGTAGAGCTTGTTAAAGTACAAATCTGCTTCGTGGTTTTGTCTATTTTAGAGATGAAAAGGAAATTACCTTTTGGAAAAATTCCAAAAAAAAAACTAAAGCGGAAACTCGCGTAAAAATAATAGTGCCTTGCCATTTAAAATACATATAGTTATGTTATGATCTACAAGTGTATTTCTATAAAACTTGTCTAATATTAAATTTTTTAGTTTTAAATGTAAAAATGTTCCACCAGTACTTGTTCAATGTTAAGTGTGACAAAGTACGATGAAACAGGTTGGTTCATGAATTATTTCTGCAAAACTCTGGCGACATTTAGAAACAGGTTATTTGAACTTAGATGATTTTTTTTTGGCCCATCAAATAACTGTAAACCTTGTTATAGCACATAAAGAATACACAGGGTTCACTAAAATATTGCAATAGGCGTGTTAACAAGATAATATAAGACGTTTACAGTTTTCTTTATTACTAATACTAACATAACGTTTTAAGAATACGTCTTATGGTCATTCGATCTACTAAATTTAAATATACTTGAAAATTATATAGTACAGGAAATGAAGCATTTTGCTCGGAATTTTTTGTCCTACATGGATTTACCTGAAATTTTTACAGAAGGAAAAGAATAACCAAGGGGGTCGGGTATATTATGCCGAAAAGGGGGGTTTTTTCCGGGGGTTGGGTTTCCCCCCCATCTTTGGGGGGGAAATTTTTTTTTAAGAACCACAGGAATCGATGAAGACAGTTATTTTAAGTAAAAAATGTTCCATATTTTTTTTCGTAAAACTAATATTTTTCGAGTTATTTGCGATTGAAAGTTACAGTTTTTTGACGAAAAAATCGACGTTTTAATGGGTTTTTCGCGAATAACTCTAAAAATATGCATTTTATCAAAAAAAACTGTGGAGAGAAAAATTGCTGCTTATAAAAAAACCTAAAACTCTTTGCACATAATTTTTCTACAACCAATACGGACCGAGCTACGGCTTGTTAATGGTAAGCTTTTGTTCGTCAAATGCTAAATTTAAAGGTTCAAAGTAAAATAGCGGGAAAAATTTTTATTTTTCAAAAAAAACCTATAAAGTTTTTTTAAAGTATATAATTCGACTTTTCTTTTAAAAACAAAAAAATCTCTAGCATAAAAATTTAGCGAGTTATGATAAAAATAAGGTCGGTCCCTACTTTTTTCTACAAAAAGATCATTAAAAACAACCCCCCAATTCCCCTCTTAATTAAAATAGATCTGTACCCTTCTGCGATTCTTTTTATATATGTATTATCAATACATCCTAGAAGTTTAACCAATTTAAGATGCTTTATTTTAAAAAAATTAAAGCTCAAAGTAAAAAACGAGTTTCCGCAATTTCGTAAAAAAAACCCTTTTCTTCAAAATAACTCCAAAAATACTGGAGATCGAAAAATTGCTAGAATACCGAATTGTAGCTTTTTTGATTGCAAAGATTTTCCTTTGCTTAAATTTTTATATATACGAGCGAGCACCACCTTATTCGAGCCCTTTAAACTCATCCCATTTTAAAACTAAGGAATTTAAAGGGATTTAATTCACATAGCCTAGTAGCTCTTAAAAAACCCTACAAAATCGTTTTGGAAAAAAACTTTTATCAGTAAAAATGAAGGAGCTATGTTTAAAAAACCAATCAATTTTTTTCAAAAAATTCAAAAAGCCCACTTCGGAGCATATTAATCTGCATAACCGGTATACCTAGCAGTCCTGTGTTTGTATAAATTTTATTTTTGTCTATGTATGTAAACATGCAGTGTATTTTTGTGTAAATACATTTTTGTATGTAATTCTAGTTTTTTCCCTATTTATATCTAGGTATTAAATTAGTTTATACGAATTGCAATGTTGTAAGGGGTGATTTTTTTTTTTTAAAATTTGCAAAATAAAAAAAATTGGAATATTTCAAAATAATTTTTTTTTAATTTTTGGACATTTAAAGTTTTTAAATTTTTTTTTAAAAATTTTTTTTTTTAAATTAACTAAAAAAAAGAGTTGATTTATGGGGGGTTAAAAAATTGCAAAATGAAATAAGTACGTATTTTAAGCAACAGCATTCTAAAATTAAATCACTATGATAAATTAAAAATTTTTTTTAAAAAATTTTTTTTTTTAAGCTCTAACAAGGGTTGATTTTTAACTGTTGAGATTTTTGGAAATTGTATTTCAAAGCATAAAACAATCATTATTCAACTAATTTAAACCAAATTTTACCCATCTTGAGGTTTAAAATGTTATTTTATAAGTTTTAACAATTAGGGGTAGTTTTCCTTTTAAAAAAAAAAACCCCCCCTTAAATGATATAAAATTTAAAGGAAAAGGGTAAGATGACCAATTCCAAATTTTTATGCAAACCGATGGATGAAAAAAAAGGGGTTTTGCTATTTTTTTAGCTTCATTTCCCGGACTATATGTATCATCAAATCATTTTAATTTGTCAAAAACAATTTTTTTTTTGTAAATGTTATAAGGAGTGTTTATTTAAGGGTTAAGTTAAACTATTGAAATATTTTTTTCTACAATATAAGCGTTATTAAATAAATAATTTTAAGATGAAAATTATTTTTTGGAATTTTGTTATTAATGGTGATTTTTTTTAAGGGTTAAAAAGGTTGCGGGACTTTTCCGCCCCCACTATTTCCCCCAACCCCCCTTCGCGTCGTTCGGGCAACGGAAATCGCGTGGGGAAAAAATATCATTTTGCGCACTTGTTAGGAAAATAACTATTTTTTTCGTTTCATCAATCTATCAACTATTATTTAATGTAACAATTAAGTTTAACTAATAACAATTATAACTCACAACATAAAAATATATTCATTTTACATATTTGGGTATGATTTTAATTTACATAATGTCTATTTCTATGGTTTTTTAAATTTTTTAGCATAAGGGGTGGTTTTTACCCCCTAAAAGAAAAAGCACACTTCAAGCATTTATAAACTTTGATCTAAAGGGTGAAAGCAACTTAATTTGGAATTTTCAGGGGTAATACCACGAGTGCTTAAAAATTACCGACAATTTTCATGAAAGCTTGTTATTTATAGTTCCACGAGTTTGAAGAACGAGTAGAATTTGTATAACAAGCTTGAATGAAAATTATCTGGTTAATTTTTATGCACGAGCAGTATTTAGGGAAAATATTTCTAGAATGGAGAAATATGGATTTATACTATTAAAATGGTTTTTCTGTTATACAATTTTCAATTTATGCAACCGGGCCCCCTTTTTTGGCGGTGGCAAATGGGCCCCCCCAAAGGGCGCCTATGGGGGGGCAAAATCGACCATGAATTTTTTTTTATCAGTTGTCAGTACGGTAGTCATATTATTATTATTATTTTTTATTGACAAAATTAATTAAATAAATAAATTACAACAGAACAATTTAATAACAAATTTTTAATGAACTCGGAAGGGAATGATTTTTTTAAATATTAAGCTGCGGATAAATTGGGGGCAGCACTAGTTCTTTTTACTACCAACAGCTTGGAAAAAATTATTTTTTTTAACTTTCCAAATATTATGCGTTGTTACGTTCTACGATAAAAAAAATAATGCAAGCATGGTGACGCTCACTAATCATAACTCTATATATTTTTGAAATATTTTCTACATGTCTCATAGCAAAGATTTCAAATAGTTTATGTAAATACATGTAATATAACTTTTTTATCGAATATTTTGTTGCATATTATTTAATTTTTTAAAAAGTATAAATGTTACGTTTTAATAGGCTTGCTATATGCCCAGTATTTTTGTAACTGAAATTTTTTATTCTTGAAAAATGTATTCTAAGTTTAATCATCCGCAAATAAAGATTTTATTTAATTTACATTTCCAATTTTTAATTAGATAAAAACACTTATTTTATGTAATCATGTCTCTTGTAAATTGTGGTATTTTCATTAAAGAAAATAAGAATTTGCAAATTTACCACAAAATTGGTATTTTACAGAAACGAAATTTCAGATCAAAAATACTTTAAACCTACAACGTTGCACTTTGTTTTTAAATTTTCTGCGGAAAAACCTCCGGTCTCCGTTTTTGTTGAGGGGGGGGTATTCCCTTCCCAAATTCCCCGGTGTGCGGGAGGGGGCGCAAATGTTAAGCCCCGCCAAGGGGCAGCCACCTAGATACGGCCCTGTGGAACATAAATAAAACTATAACTGAAATCGTGTACATGACCAAATGGACTCATTTTGACTGATTTTGGCATTTCTAATTGACAATACAAACAAACAGGTTCGATTGTTCTGTGTTTGTAAGTAAGTGGAAATACCACGTTGTCTAGGCAACGTGAAATTTCCACTGAAATTTTTTGATTTTTATGTGTCTTGTGGGAAAATTTATACATGAGTGAAATATTAATCAAAATTAAAACTGTGCAAAAAAATCCGGAGGTCAAACACTTTTTTCTCCCCACACACTGAACTATAAGGTTTTTGTAGAAACTGTGACGCAGAATTGGAGGAAGGATGACAATTTTAAAGGAAAGACGTTACGAAAAAAGAACTGCCATTTATTTTCAGTTTAAGAATTTATATGCTCGGTTTTCTGTAAGTATCTCCTTACTAGGAATTCACATAAAGAACTTGGGAATTTTTGTGGCTAAATAAGAAACTTTGTGGTGGCAGTGCCAAAACTCGAATTGCATTGCGATTTTTTTAAGTTTTCTCCAAGTAGAATCAGTTTCAGGAAGCCAACTGTGCAGATAAGATCAGTTAAATTTCTGTAAACGTTATTTCAGATGTCATGAAAAATATTGAAGATAATTTTGGTACCACCTTAATTTCAATACCATTAACATATATGATCCTGACTTCTTATCGACTGATGAAAGCAATACTCTAAGTCCCTGTTATACCTGCAAGAACTTTGCTAATTTGAACTAACTGCATTCGAAAGAATCTGTATTATATGCTCATAAAGCATATAATTTGAAGAAAAAAAACTAGTTTGAAGGCTTGTTTGGAGATTTGACAGTTCCAAGAAAAACATCGTTCAATTTATAGTGCAGTTTGAAACAATATTTATTAAACATTTTAAGGAATTGGACAAATATTTGAAAAAATAAAAAACTTAGTAAAATATAATGTTTACATTCTTGGAAAAGAGTTACCCTAAAATATTTTATTTATTTATACTATTTTTACTTTTAAAATGACTACCAAAAAGCCCTCAACTTTTCAAATTTGAATTGTTTTGTGACCATATTTTTGAAGGTGTTTTTTTTTATTAAAAATAATAAATAAATAATAAAAATTATCATAAAAATACGTTTATCCTGTAAGATAATAAGTATTTTATCACAAAATCATCCAGTTTAGGTGTAACCGGTTTTAATAAAAGAATTTCAAAAGATTGTGCAGTTTGGTGGTTAGGTCAAAGTGGAGCCTCATAACTAAAGAACTGTAGGAGTTTTTGCCAAAAATTAACTTTAGATTTATAATCAGCGCCCCAAAAGACCCCTGTATGCCAAACTGCATTAAAATTCGCGATGGACCATGGAGTAAAAAATTACATACAATAATATAATATTAATATATTAAAATCGTCAAAATGAGTTTAACGTGTTAAATAACAATTAAAATCAGTTTTAAGGAGATATCTAAGAAATTATTGTGCACTTTTAATATTTGGACAAATTAAGGCGTCATAACTCAAAAACTAGAAGATTTTGCAAGAAACTGCCTTTAGATCTTCGCTCTAAAACCCCCGTACCGTGCCACAAATCATTAAAAATCGGTTAAAGCCGGTAAGTAAAAAAATGTGACCCAACTTTCAAAATACTTTTATGTTAAAATATAAGCATTTTGAGTTTGTAAATAAACTTTTTTTCACCTATTGCAATACTTGTTGATGTACCCTGTACAAAAATTGACAAAAACAATAATTTTTTACCTTATTCATTAAAAATAGGCACAAAACAGTTAGTCTTCTTGTAATTAAGTTCTGTTTCTGTTATTCTCAAAGAAAATTTATAAAAAATTTTAAAATACGAATTTTCGAAGGACCATCTTATGGGGGTTAGTTATTCTTAATAGCTGGGTGTTATAGGTGCTTTCTTTTAATTCTATTTGTATATGTTGCAACTAATATTTAAGTTCTTTCTTAATTCATCAATGATTAAACTCTTCTTGCAGTCTGTTTATTTTCTACAAAATATTGCAGGTTTCAGAGGTTTAGTTTCGTTTAAATCCTCTCGAAAATATCCACCAAAGGTAAATCAAGTACCTTTATTGTTTTTCTTAATTTAGTGGCTAAAAAGATAATATTCCCATAAAAACAAACCCGAAATGTACCCTGCCAAGTCGATAAAAACAAAATACTAAAAGTTATGTTGCAACGTTGACACCCGTTTATAGATCGCTGAGGGAACGCGACGGCTATTCAACTGCCAACCTGACTTCCAGCGATTACGAAGCTTGTCCACGCGACAAGGCATTGTTGCCAAGATTTTCTTATGTGTTGTTTTAGTTTCCCCAAGCTTATCATTTATCTGAAAAAGATTCTGTATGTATTCTGTTTCGTATATTAATCGATAGCCAAATGTAATAAAATAATGTGGGTGAAAAATTAAATTATCGGTAATTTTTTACTTACCGGGCCCTCGGCAGATTTTATTGAAATTTTGTATACAGGGGTTTTTTGGGGCGCTGATTGCGAATCTGAAGTCAAATTTTGTCGGACCCTGCAAGTTTTTGCGTTATAACGCCCCACTTAAACCTAACCTGCAAAACTTTCTTAAAATTCTTTCTTCTTAAAACTGATTACACCCAAAATGGAAGATTTTATGGAAATACACTTATTATTTTATAAGATAAATTTAATTTCACCTTCATTTAACATATATTTTTAATAAAAAAAAGTACAAGCACTTCCCAAAAATATTATTTTTACTTTTATAAATGTCAACAAAATTGTCTAGAGATTTTAGACTGTTTTATACGCCAGAGACCAGCGAAACCATTGAAGGGCCTACTTTATAAATTTGAATTATTTTTATTTTTCGCGATTTCAATTTAAAAAGTAAGCGCATTCAATTGTTTCGCGGGTCTCTGGGGTACCAACATAAAATTGTCTAAAATACCTAGACAATTTTGTTGACATTTAATAAAGTAAAAACATTTTTTTTTGGGAAGCGCTTGTTGTGCTTTTTTATTAAAAATAATTGTTAAATAAAGGTAAAATTAAATTTATCGTATAAAATAATAAGTGTATTACCATAAAATTTTCCATTTTGGGTGTAATCAGTTTTAAGAAGGAGGAATTTTAGGAGTTTGTGCAGATTTGAGGTTAGGTTCGAGTGGGGCGTTATAACTCAAAAACTAGCAGAGTCCGACAAAATTTAACTTCAGATTTGTGATCAGCGCCCCAAAAAAACTCTGTATACAAAATTTCAATAAAATCGGCCGTGCGCCCGGTAGATTTTATCTCACAAAATTGTTTAATGTGTTTCTAAAAGTGGAGGGGGCTTTACCCAACCGCCCCACAATTATACGCCACTGTCCTTAGGTAAATATTAAAAAGTGTCCAAAATATCTTACTAATAGCCATGAAAAGCTCTTATTAGTGAGTGTGAAGTTTTAGCATTTACATATAATATTTCAATGAATTACGTCATAAGAAGTTGCCAGAATTTTCTATGCGAATAAAGCCTCATTCTCAGGGCTACGAATTGTTGCCAGTGACATTATTTCGACCAATTATAACCTCTTATTCTCACCAAAGTGTTGCCCAGGCGACATCAATGTAACTGAAATATTTTAACTGTAATTGTCCCATTTGAATGTAGTGAACGGATTATTAAACTTTATATTTTATTTTGCTCTTATGTATTTTCAAATTTCATACAAATTTGGCGAAGAGTGTAAAAAACGGCTTCGAACATTGAGCATTACGCGCTATTTTGCTCTTGGGGAAGAGTGGTGAGGGGTCGAAGCAGACTGGGGGAAATATATCGGGCTGGGCGTTTGTATTTCTACGGCTTGCTTTGAGCCCCCACTACTCTCTGTTGAAAACATTTGTCAATTTAAGTGGTAGACTTATCTCTGCGCAAAATGGACCAATAAGAATTAGCAAAATACCATTTTGTTTGTTTTTTGATTCTTTAGAAAAGTCTTATTGATAGAACGCAATTAAATTACAATTAATTTTTTTTTTACTCTAAAAGAAAAAAATGGCTATTTTTGACAGTTTCTTTCATATAAAAAAACAGAAAAAAGCTAACTTTTTTACGGATTTTAGTTTTATAGGTTCTATGCATCTTTTTTTAAGAGGGGGTACTGGTGGTTTGCCCTTAAATTTAACATTAGCCAATTAACAATTGGCCTGAATTTGGACAACTGCTCAAGAGATTTTAAGAAAAATAAATTTTCTTTATTAAAAAGGTCACATAGTATGTGATATGTTTGTAATTTAAATTGTTTAAAAATAATAATTGATTTTAACTGTGATGTACAGAGTTTTCCATAATAGACTACCTATTTTGGTATTAAAATAATTATCTTCTATGGTCTTTGGGATTTGAATCAACATATTTTTAATCGAGTAGGCACCTGTCACAAAACTAGGAAAAATTGATTTTCGTAAAATAGCATTATTTTAATAAATCATCATTAGGTTTGAACACATAATTTAATGTTTGATTTTAATTCTCCTGGATTATTCAGTTTAACAACGAGTTTTTTTGCGTAAAAACATAAAGAGTAACTTAATAGAAGAAGATGAAGCGAGAGTACATACCGCTAAAAACTCTATAAGAGTTCTGCGAGAAGTGTTTAACGGCCGATTCATTTTACTATTTGGGGATTTAATTTGGATTGGCTGAGGGGCTATTTAAAGTCAAAGGTTTTTGCAACTCGTTCAGAAAACAAACAATATCTTTAAGTCCGAATTTCTGAAGAGGTTCGGTAAATAGATCAGGTTTTCCTTCGTCGTGTCATGAATCATTTTTTGTCAAATCTTGAAAAGTACATTGAAGTTGATGGCACTTACTTAAAAGACGTAATTTTTTAAAGTTAGGATAAGTCGTATGCTATAGTAAATCCCAAAGGATAAATTGTAATTAAGTGTAATAAAATGTTAGTTTTGTTAGGTTTTAACAATTTTACTGAATAATTAAAATGGGGAGTCTATTATGAGAAACCCTGTACATCCGGCAGGGTAATTAAATTTTAAGTTTTGTAACCAGGTTATTCTCTGCCATATTTTATCTAATTGTTTGCATATAACACAAACTGCATTTTTAGACTTATATCACTTTTCTTCCGAAGTGAGGATATATTTAAAAAGAAATACTTTGGCAACGCTGTCTAATTATAATTATTCAATTTTCTTCTAAATAATTTTAAAAGGTTTCACCCCAGCTGTAAAGTGGACAAAAGTTTCCAGGCACGTAAGACAAAACGTATTACCTTGTTAAGCTATTTAAAAAAAGTGGTCTCTTGCAATGTCTGGGGTCTATAGTCAGAGAAGGTATATTGGGTAATTCAATAGTGTAACAACGCTGGATATTTTTTTTAGGAAAAGTGTAGAAAAGGTGTGTTTGTATCATTCTTGAGGCATGAGGTGGAAGCTATATAGGAAGGGCGGGGTCATCAAGAACAGTATCCTATATTTACTACAAAAAGTGAAGGAGTCGAACTGTTAAAGTTTAAAATGTAATAAAATAATATTGGATTAGATTAGATTAGATTATTTGAGCGGAGATGGCAAAAATGACCTCCACCACTGCGACCTTTCCATATTTAGTGTGATTTCTCCTATCATTCTTTAGAGTACCTTGTCCAGGCCCGTCTTCTTAACTAGACTCCAGAGTCTTGACACTGGCCACTCCATATATCTTGCCAGTTTTGGCTTTTCCTCACCAAGCCTAGTAAACCTAAGCCTACATAGTGTTCCACAGTGGCACCACACATGTACGGCTGTTTTTTCAGCCTTCTGAACCTACACAGGCTATCCTCCACCGGGTCTATTTTTTCCAGGTGCCTGTTGAGTTTGCAATATCCTGTTAGTTGACCTACTGTTATCCTTACGACTGTGGCTCAGTAGGTCCGAAGTAAACTTGGCTGAGCAGGTCTTAATGAACTGCTTTGCCTGTCGTTGTCCTGGTGTTTGTACCCACCAGCTTTAAAATTCTCTGTCTACCCAACTACAATAGATGCTTTAAAGAGGCCTGCCGAGATTCCACAGAATGGCTCCGAGCCTATCATTTCCATGGCTGATCCTCTTTTGGCTAGGTCGTCGGCCTCTTCGTTACCTGAGTGGCCCTTGTGGCTTGGTACCCAGGCTACCGTAAGTTTGTTTGCCAGGCCAACTTTCTCCAGGGCCTATGAAATAATATAGGTAAAAAGTTAAATTAGTTTCCAGAAATGTTTAGCTTGTTTCAAAAAGTGGGAGAACCTGTTGTCCCCTCCACGCCAATGATCGAGAATACTAAATGTTGTTGGAGAAGCCATTCCCCGAATATGGGGACAGTATTACAAGTACGAGTAGGTAGGTTTGATTTAGGATATACACAGGATGTACATAGATTAGGACAAGTCCTTTCTGACCCAAAAATAATGTAAGGTTGGTAGAATTCCACCCAAATGCATTATTTATTCAAAAATTTAGCCAGTTTTTTCACAATATGAGGATTTTTTGACTTCGCATCTCGTTTTACAACGATTTTTAATTTTTTGTTCGGATTTGGACTGTTTATCCCATTTTCGTACTGTATATATTATATATATATATATATATATATATATATATATATATATATATATATATAATTATATACATAAAGTAGAGTTAAACCCCAAAAAACGAAACAAAATTGTAGCAAGGATATATTTTTTTAAATAAATTTTAGTATTTTGATGGACAAAATAATAGCAGTGTTTCTATAAATGAATATAAAAATATTAAAAATGCTATAAACTTAATTTATTTTCTCTTTTTATACTTAACTGACTTAATACCAATAGTAAACCTTTATTGGAAATTACAGCTTCACACCGACGTGTCATATAATTAATCAAATTCTGACACCTGGTAATAGGAATGTTATTCCAGGAATCTTGAATTACAGACCATAGTTGCTCTTGATTTGTAGGTTTCTCACGTGCTACAGCATCTTTAATATCACCCCATAAATTCTCTATGGGGTTAAGATCGCGGCTTTGTGCAGGCCAGTCTGAGACATTAATTTTCTCATCTTGCATAAATTTTTTGCATAGCCGACTAGTATGTTTTGGGTCATTATCCTGCATAAAAACCCATTTAAGTGGCATCTCCTCCTCTGCATAAGGCAGCATAATATCTCGTAATATATCTACATAGATACTAGCAGTCATTATGTCTTTTATCCAAAATACGGGTCCTACACCATAATATGAAAAACTTGCCCATACCATAATTTTGGACCCTCCATGCTTTAAAGTTTTGACGGTATATTAAGGATGAAATGCAGTACCTAAAGGGCATCTAACGTAAATTATGCGTCCTGTATTGCCAAATAAAACGATTTTGCATTCGTCAGACCATAATATGTTGCGCCATTTAGTCAAATTCATTCGCCATTTAAGGTGATTTTTCGCAAACTCTAATCGTCTTTTTCGCTGTTTCTTACTTAATAAGGGTACTTTCCTTGGGCTTCTGGCTTTCAGGTTTTGATCTGTTAGTCGTCTTCTTATTGTTCTAGTAGTCACATCCAGTCCTACACTCTGCTTAAGCTGTGTAGATGAAGCAAACGGGTCCATCTTTGCTGTTTGGATTAAAAGCTTATCCTCTTTTGCGCTTACGGCTTGCGTGTTTCAGGCACTGACTGCCACTTTAAAGCGTTTGCTACCATCTTAGCTGAGCATCCCATAATATTTTCAATCTGCGAATATGATTTTCCTTCTCTCTGCAATTTTTTATTAACTTGCGTTTTCAGAAGTACAGTGTTTTTTCCTTCCCATTGTATGGTAATGCAAAACTTTATTTTTACTGTAAATTACAAATAATAATTTATTTTTTTTTTTTTTTTTAAAAAATAAAATTAAAAATTTTTTTAAAAATTTTTAAAAAAAAAAACCCTTTTAGGTTTTTTTTTGGGGGCCCCAAAAATTTTAAAAAAAATTTTTTTTTCCCAAAATTTGGTTTTTTTTTTTTTTTTCCCCCCCCTTTTTAAAAAAATTTTGGGGGGAAAAAGGGGGGGAAAAAAAACCAAAAACCCAAAAAAACCCCCCCTTTTAAAGGGCCCCAAAAAAACTAAAAAAACCAAAATTAAAAAAATTTTTTTTTTAAAAAAAACGGGTTAAAAAAAAAAAATTAAAAATTTTCCCCCCCGTTTTTTTTTTTAAAAATTTTTTTTTTTTTTAAAAATTTTTTTTTTTAAAAAAAATTTTTTTAAAAAAAAAAGGAAAAAATTTGATAAAAAAAAAATTTTTTTAAATTTTTGGTTTTGGGGGGTTTTTTTAAAACCTTTTTTTAAAATTTTTTTTGGGGTTTTTTTCCCTGGGGGGGGGGTTTTTCCTTTTTTTTTCCTAAAAAATTTTTTTTTTTTTTAAAAAAAAAAAAAAAAAAAAAACCCCTTTGGTTTAAAAATTTTCCCCCCGGGTTCCCCTTTTAAAAAAAATTTTTTAAAAAATTTCCTTTTTTTTTGGGGGCCCCAAATTTTAAAAAGGGGGTTTTTTTTTTCCCCCTTTAAATTTTTTTTTTTTTTTTAAAAGGGAAATTTTTTTTAAAAATTTTGGTTTAAAAATTTTTTTTAAAAGTAAAAAAAAAAATTTTCAAAAAAAAAAAAAAAATTTTTTAAAAAAAAAAATTTTGGTTTTTTTTTTTAAAAAAAAAATTTTTTTTTTTTTAAAAAAATTTAAATTTTTAAAAAAAAAAAAATTTTTTTTATTTTTTTAAAAATTTTTTTTTAAAAAAATTTAAAAAAAAAATAAAAAAAAAAAATTTTTTTTTTAAAAAAAATTTTTATTTTTAAAAATTTTTTAAAAAATTTTATTTAAAAATTTTTTTTTTAAAAAAAAAAAAAAAAAAAAAAAAAAAAAAAAAAAAAAAAAAAAAAAAAAAAAAAAAAAATTTTTTTTTTTTTTTTTTTTTTTTTTTTTTTTTTTTTTTTTTTTTTTTTTTTTAAATTTAAAATTTAAAAATTAAAAATTAAATTAAAAAAAAAAAATTTTTAAAAAATTTAAATTTTTAAAAATTTTAAATTTTTTTTTTTAAAAAAAAATTTTTTTTTTATATTTTATTTTTTAAAATTTTTTTTTTAAAATTTTTAAAAAAAAAAAAATTTTTTTTAAAAAAAAAAATTTTTTAAAATTTAAAAAATAAAAAAAAAAAAATTTTTTATTTAAATTTAAAAAAAAAAAAAAATTTTTTTTTAAAATTTAAAAATAATTTAAAAAAAAATTTTTTTTTTAAATTTTTAAATTTTTTTTAAATTTTTTTTAATTTTTTTTTTTTAAAAAAATTTTTTTTAAATTTTTTAAAAAAAATTTTAATAAAAAAAAAAATTTTTTAAAAAAAAAAAAATTTTTTTTAAAATTTAAAAAAAAAAAAAATTTTAAAAATTTAAAAAATTTAATTTTAAAAAAATTTTTTTTTTTTAAATTTTTTTTAAAAAAATTTTTTTTTAAAAAAAATTTTTTTTTTAAAAAAAAAAAATTTTTTTAAAATTTTTTTTTTTAAAAAAAAATTTTAAAAATTTTTTTTTTTTAAATTTTTTAAATTAAAAAATTTTAATTTTTAAAAAAATTTTAAAAAAAAAATTTTAAAATTTTTTTTAAAAAAATTTTTTAATTTTTTTTTTTAAAAAATTTTTTTTTAAAAAAAATTTTTTTTAAAATTTTTTTTAAAAAAAAAAAATTTTTAAAAAATTTAAAAAAAAAAAAATTTTAAAAAAAAAAAAAAATTTTTTTATTTTTTTTTAAAAAAATTAAAAAATTTATTTATAAATATATATATATATATATATATATATATATATATATATATATATATATATATATATATATATATATATATATATATAAAAAAATAAATATAAAAAATTATATAAAAATTTATATATATATATATATATATATATATATATATATATATATATATATATATATATATATATATATATTTTAAAAAAAAAAGGGGGGGTTTTTAAATTTTTTAAAAAGGGGGGTTGGGGGTTTTAAAAAACCCTTTTTTTTTTTTTTGGAGTTTTTTTTTTCCCCCCCCCGGGAAAAAAAAAAAATTTTTAAATTAAAAAAAACCAAAAACCTTAAAAAAGATTTAACTCCCCCAAAAGGGGGTTTTTGGGGGAAAAAAAAAGGGAAATAAAAATTTTTTTTTTAAAAAAAAAAATTTTTGGGGGAAAAATTTTATTTAAAAATTTAAAAAGGGAACCGGGATGAGAACACGTGGAAAAGCGCGGTTAAAAGTTCTGACAGCCGTGATCGAAAATTTTAAAACTATCTGAATGAATCAACGGCATTCGTTATGAAAAATTCGATTAGGGGGATGCAAAAAATTTAAAGACATGTGAAAGAAAAAAGACATATCTTGTTATTTTTACAGCCCAGGATCTATATAATAATCTGGAACTGTTCCACAGTCAGTACTGACTGGAAATAAATTTATTAATGCTATTTTTAATTATAATTTTTAAAAAGATTAGTATTAAAAGTATGCCAAGACCCTGGAAAACGGTGAAACACCCAGCAATTTCTCGTCATTTTCCTTTGTTCATGGTTTGACTTTTTTGTTATAGTATAAAACTATAAAATTTTTGAAGAAAACAGGTATGAAAATGACTACAGAAAAAAAAAAAAGGGAAAAACCAAACCCCAAAAGTCAAGGAAAACACAAACTATAAAGAATTTTTAAAAATTTTCTCGGGGGGCTGGACAGTCAATTAAGCTACGATATTTTTCTTGTTCTAACCGTAATAAATAACTGTAAAACCCTCCCAAGATCTGAAATGTCACTTATCTTATTAAGAACGTTTTGGGTTCCGAAATTTTTATGGACCATTTCTAGGGAAAAGTCTTTTTTGATATGAATTGACATTTTCTAAGATCTCGGGATGATCCCAATCAATTTGGTGATCAAAAACCAAGACATGTTCCGCTAAAGCCCTTTAATGAACACCTCGCCTACAATCACTTTTGTGGGAAGTGATGCGGCCTTTTAAATTTCCCAGATGTCTGTCCAACATTGACTTGTTACAATTTTTACATGGTATTTATATACAATGCCAAACCTTTCTTCATCTGTCAGGGGGGATTTAGTTTTAGAATAAATTTGAGAAACAGTTTTAAGTTGTCTTTTCGCTATCTTAATATCTGATTGTTTAAAAATGTTAGTTAATTTATCTGTTAGTGTTTCAATTTATGGGGAAAAAATACATTTGTGTTTGTGAGTTATTTTCATTTAAATTGCTGATATTAGTGTTGTTTTAGGGTTTGTTATATATGAAGATAAAGTTAATGGTTTTGAAAGGGCTGTCTATGATGTTTTCAGGTATTGCATATTTGTACTAAAAGAAATTTATTAATGGTTTTTTCCCGGGGAAGAATTCTCCAACAAAATGCCTTTAAGTTGTTTTTTGAGCTTTTTCCCCGGGGGAATTTTATTAGTTTGACTGCTTTTTTTTTTCATTCTAGGATGAGGTTTATTTTAGTCTTAATCCCGGGTGGTAGGAAAAATAGCTAATAAACCGATTGGAACAATACGGTTTTCGGTACCATTTTGGGGCACGGGGTGTTATCCTGATTCCCAAATTACCAACATGTCTAAAGAAAGGGAAAAGAATTTCTGTCTCTTCCCCCAAACCCACTACTCTAGTTTCGATTTTTTCTTAACTAGTCAGTCATGACTATCTCCTCTTTTTATATATATATATATATATATATATATATATATATATATATATATATATATATATATATATATATATATATATATATATATATATATATATATATATATATATATATATATATATATATATATATATATATATATATATATAATATTGTATAAATATTATATATTTGTAATTTTTTTTTAAAAAAAAAAGTTTTTAATCATTAAAAATGTTTTAAATTTAAATTTTTTTTAAAAATCGTAGTTATAGGGGGTTTAAACGTTTCAAATTTTAAAACAAAAAATTTTTTTTTAAGTAAAAAAATGAATCTTTTCTAAAAAGAATACACACTAAGAATGTAAATCGTAAAATATATTTTTAAATTCATTTTAACAAAAAATAGTGGTTTTAAGGGTTGAAATATTGCAATAATAATAAGAAGATATTCTACAGCAAGAAATAAATGTTTATTTGAAAAAACTCAACACTAAAAGTGTTTTAAATTGTAAAATATATTTTTAAATTTATTTTAGCATAAAGGGGTGGTTTTAAGAGTTCAATTATTGCAATCATCATAAAAAGATACTCCATAGCAAGAAATAATTTTTTTTTACAAAATCACTAAAAATGTTTTAATCGTTACAAATATTTTATAATTCATTTTTATTAAAAGATGAGGTTTTAAGGAGCAGAATATTAATTAATATTTTTATTTGAATACATAATTGAAATGTTTTAAGCTGCTAAAACTTTTTTTTTTTTAAATGTTATCTTTATAAAGAGTATTAGTTTTTTAAAAGGGTTTTTGGGGGTTTTAAAAGGGGTTTAAAATTGTGAATAAAAATTAAATTTTTAAAATTTTTAAGAAACGTAACAATATTTAAGACAAAGAAATAAACAAGATTTAATTAAATACAATGATTAAATCCTAATTTTTTAATTTTTTTTTCTCAATAAAGGTTACTTTTCACCCCTTAAAAACAAAAAGAGCATCTATAGCGTATGTGACTTTTGAAGTAAAGGGTAAGATAAGCTTGATTTCGAATTTTCAGAAAAATTCATGCAGTTATAAAGAATTCGGAGGTAATGACGTATTTTCCTCTCCAGTGATTGGACTATACCTTTAACTATGATATTTGTTACATATTTTAATATTAACGTGGCAATTATTACGTTTCAAACGTTGTTTATCGTTTATCAAGCAGGCATTTGTTTTTTCTGAAAAATCAGTTCGCTCTGTCAAGTAAACGCACAGACGGGCATATATTAGAGCTTGAGTGATCGTACCTAAATGTCTTGGAATCATCCGCGTGTAAGCACGTTTCCGTCCCCAAGCTCAAAACGGGTTAACACGTCTCCCATACTGAAAGGGTTAAAAATTACGATTAGCGATTCCAAAGTCTCCCTTTAGACGTAGAACTTGTCGCAGTACGTGTCACGGAATCATTATTGCCAAAAAAGTCGCGATCAAAATATGAGAAAATATACAACCAGTTTTTGACATGGTGTGACAGCAAAAAGGTGAAAAAGTGTGTAGTATGGCAGCCAAGTGCGAGCCAAACCGGTCAACAGCCCAATCTACTACAGTTAGACCTTCACTATTATCATCATCAACATCATCAGCAGCAGCAGGGATTTTTTGAAGAAATGTAAAGAATGTGTTATTAATATTAACATTAATTAGTAGTAGGAATTTGTATCAAAAATTAATATATTTTTAGATATTTATAATTATTTTTCATTATTACAAAAACTAGTTGTGTTATAACAGCTCTAGTTGTGCTTTGAGTCTCATAACGTACTTGAAACACTAGAAAAATAGTATTGTAGTAAAAACTTCATATCTAAACGGTTGTTCAAAACAAAAATCTAAATGTAAGAGATAAAGACAAAGTATAGTCCTGAACGTGCCTAATTAGTTATTTATGTCGTTATGGGCTCATTATTTATTGGTATAAGACTGTTTACCAAATTAAAATAATAAGAGTACTGGAAAAAACCCGATGCAGGTATTATAATATACGATATAAAAAAACCTATCTTACTCAACTTTAATGAACAACTCGTGATGTATGTCCTACTTTTCCCATAATAAACTACTCGGAGCAAATCTAGCCAACCGCAAATCTTTCGGAAAGGTTTACCAGTTATTTCTGTTTCCACCGGTTTCCACACATATTTTGTATGTTTTAAGACCGTCAAGTCAATAGTTGTTAGAATGGTCGGCATTGATGCCACATGGAATAAATTTTATATTGTTCTAAGAATTATTAAAAAAATAAAAATTTAAATGTGTTTAGAATAAAATATTATATATATATATATATATATATATATATATATATATATATATATATATATATATATATATATATATATATATATATATATACTGGAGTATATATTAGGAATAAAAATTGGTATCAGGATGTTTTGTGGTATGACGGATTCGAATCTAATCTTTTTACCGCTCTTACTTGTAGGGGGTGCCATCTACACGTCTTTTTACTTACTATTTTGAACAATCACAACTTTTTGGTACGGCCCTGCATTACATTTTTAAGTAGGTTAAATAATTGTTTTGTCATTTTTAGGTCAGAAAGGTATACTTGTTAAAAGTTGATATGGAACCG
>JAHBCN010007644.1:0-42381 GCA_019359885.1 Listronotus oregonensis | reverse complement strand
CAGAAATCAAACCGAGATTGGGATTAATATCTTTTATCTTCGTCTCTTCCATGCCATCTACGCCGAACTTACCCATTTCTCTCTCTAACAAAATTGATTGTTGAACGGGCCGGGACTAGTACCAGTACGGAACATTATATTTTTTTCTATTTTAGTTTAGTTGGTGATGGAGTTTTTTAAATGGACCCCAAATTTAGAGTTGTTCCAAATGAAATCGAATATGCTTTACCAAAAGTTTCTCACTGCTTGAAAATATTATTTTTGTAAGAGACTGTATACACAACACATAAGGTCTGTTTGTTATTCAGTAATATTTTACACTATTTTGCACTTTTTGGACCCACTTAGTCCTAAAATACACTTTTCGTAAGGACGATTACGTAAAAAAAGAATAAAATAGTGCAAACTATTTCTAAATAACAAACAGACCTAGAAAACTTTCAAAAATCAATAGATTTTTAACAAAGCGGTCAAAAAATTCAGGGTTTTTTAAAAATTGTCTAATACTTTGATTTATATTGCTTTAGTTTTTAAAAAATATTGTCAGAACCGTTTTCGAGATATTCCGAAATGAATGAATTGCTTTCATATATGACGGATATCAACAATGTTAATTATGCACTGGCTTATTGATACGAGCCTGGCCTATTAATACGAGCTACAGGTGTGGTGTCAAAAGGAGAAAACCTTGGTCAAATTCTAGTGCATGTAAAAAAATCACCAACAAAATGTTCTAATATTTACAACAAAACTTTTACTTAAATCTAAAAAAATACGCAATAAAAAGGTAATTTAAAAAAATTAAGTCAACTTCAAACAAATTGCTCAAAAATGATGAAATAATATTTTAATATATTTCTGAGAGCAGAAATTTTACTCATTTATATTTTTATATAATAGTGACCTAAAATGAATATACATAACAAAATAAAAATTTATATATTTCTTTAGGATTAAAACAACTCGTGAAGCACATTCTGTATTAGAGATTTAAGAAAATATGATAAAATTTAAGTAAATAAAATTTTATGAAGAGTTATTTATCAGTATTTTTAAAATATTTTATTAAATGTTAAAAATTTTCTGCTTTACTCACATATACAAAAAAATATGAAATTTAATTTTCATTTATATTTTGCGTATCGAAGATTTCATCTTCTTTAAGTGGTGGATTGTTATCGCAGTCACTTCCACTGCAAACACTGCAAGCCGGTGAGCAATAAAGGCCACTTTCTGCGGCCACATGCTGAACCGCATTCTGTTTTGCAGGAGCAAAATATGATTTTTAAAACGTTTTCAGGTGCTGCTGGTTGCGTCATTATTACATGTTTCAAATAATCGTCTTTTTGCCATTCTTCAGGAAGGATTAGAGAATTAATTTTCCGTTGCTGAACTTGTAAGGAGACTCTTTAATATGTTGTTTTGCTGCATCCTCTGTCGGAGGTAGTGAATGAAGTTGTACACTTTTAACTTTTGAAGCTAATGCTATAAAACGTTTGTATCGGAGTTTATTCAAATTTTTGGCAGTTTAAGCACCATACGTTGTAAGTATACAACGTACACCTTCATTGAAAAGTACTTCATCCACATTTCTCAGGTGCAAGAGTCTACTTACAAGTCCGGCAATGGAAAATTAATTTTTTAATTCCTCCTGAAGAATAGGTTGGCAAAAACACGATTATTTAAAAACGTAAAAATGACGAAACTAGCAGCACCTGAAAACGTATTAAAAATCATATTTTGCTCCTGCAAAACAGAATGCGGTTCAGCATGTGGCTGCAGAAAGTGGCCGTTATTGCTCACCGGCTTGCAGTATTTGCAGTGGAAGTGACTGCGATAACCACCCACCACTTAAAGAAGATGAAATCTCCGATACGCAAAATATGAATGAAAATTAAATTTTATATTTTTTGTATATGTGGGTAAAGCGGAAAATTTTTAACATTTAATAAAATATTTTAAAAATACTGATAAATAACTCTTCATAAAATTTTAGTCATTTAAATTTTATCATATTTTCTTAAATATCTAATATAAAATGTTTCTCAGAGTTGTATAAATTCTAAAGAAATATATAAATTTTTAATTTTGTTATGTATATTCATTTTGTCACCATTATGTAAAAAATATTTTATAAGCAATTATTACAGTCCGAAAATTGAGTAAAATTTCTGCTCTCAAAAATTAAAGTTCACGATATGTTTGTACGAAATTAAATTATCTACAAAAAAGATTCTGTGTAAAAATGACAAAAATTAATGTTTAAAAAATTTGGGGATAAAAAAAATGTTCATTAAATATCATATTATTGTTTAACAATATAAATATTTGTTTGCCCCTCCAAAGGTTTCTGATTTTGAATAATATGGAAAAACAGAAAAACAAAATTATTTTTAAAAAACATTATAAAATCGGGGCTGTTCTTAGGACTTTCATCCCAAAAAGCTTCATTAACGCTAGTGCTAAAATTTTAATGAATATGATTTATTTAGAAATTAAAGTTGTGGTATTTTTACTTGTGTTTTTTTAATTCAATTAATTCTGGGCAGTAAAATTAACCTAAACTTTTGACCCCCCCTAATTTTTTTCTGGCGTCGCCCCCAGTTCTCTAACTTGTTTCGTACCCCCACTTTTGGTTTTTGTTTTTTTTTTGTTAATTTAGTTTTATATATATATATATATATATATATATATATATATATATATATATATATATATATATATATATATATATATATATATATATATATATATATATATATATATATATATATATATATATATTAATTTAACCTTTTTAAGATAACCCCATTTAGAGACTTTTTGTTTATTTTGAATTATTTTTAGAACTTTTTACTTTGTAGTCGAAAAGTCACCACATACCCCTCGTACACCGAAACATTGCAACAAAATACATGTGATACTTAATAGACGAGTGGACCGGGATCGGCGAGAATTAAAATCGAACTAGCAAACCGCGTCTTGCAAATACACCGTGTTTGCCGATTCTAATTTAAAAGGTATTTTTATGGCCACTTCCATTGAATATAACAATTATTTAATTGTTTTGGCAATTGGGACGTGTCCCAAAAATTGCTGTCGATATCGACATTATTGTCAGTGGATCACTTTAAGCAGTGGTGCAGTGGTCACATAATGTTTTTTTTTTTGAGGGAAAAGGAATAAATATAAAAACTTCTGACCGTACATGCTCAGTGCTGTCAAATATCGAGCATCTGGATTGTCAGTGGATCACTTTAAACAGTGGTGTAGCTCAGTGGTCACATATTTTTTTGGGGAGGAAATGAATATAATAACGGTTTATAACAGATATCTAATAGAACCCTTGTTCATATTTTGTATTGGCTAAAAAATACCCTCAGTGCCTAACTAGTACTTCTTCCAAATATTTTTTAAAATAAGGGCTATATGCAGCGTGACGTCAAAATGCACCAAAAATAATTATAAAGGTGGCTATTTCACCATGCAGGAACAGGCACATTTAATTAACGGGAGCTGCTAAATGTTTAAAATTTAAATCTGCTAATAATTTATTGACGTATTTGTATATAATATGGACAATAAATATAGATTTTTATATTGCTTTATAGGAATACTTAGAATGGTTTTTATGTATTTTCACTACTTTTTTTTTTGATGTAATCATTTTATTTCTGTTTCAATTCATAGGTATTGAAAGAAAACAAATAATATAAATTATTATATAATATGTTTTTTATATAATATATATATATATATATACAGTGTGTCCCAAATTGGGGGGGGAATGTATGGGGATCTTGAAACCAAGATAGATAGAAAATCGGTTAAATGGAAATTTTTGGGGACAAATTTAAAAATGAAATCCCGTTGACTACTTTGGTTTTATCTTTAGTTTTGAGAAATTTAAAAAAACCTAAACATGATTTCTCGGCCCATATTTTTTTTTTAAAAGTGAAAATTTTTTAAATCTGTAAAACCTTCAGCAACTTTTTTTAAAATATGACCAGTAGTAAAATTTTTATTTTCTACGTTTCGGGTTTTAGAATCATCATCAACTTTATTTTTCATTTTCAAAAAAATTTTTTTTTATTCTGACTTCAACAATGTATACATTTAAAATTTAAAAGGTTATAACCTCATTATTTCAAAAAAACAAATATTTTTCCAAGTTCCCTTGATTCTGGACGTCATTTTTTTTAAACAAAAAATATTAGTAATTGAAAAAAAGATGTGAAAATATTTTCAGACATGGGGTTTTGGGGAACATATTATAACGTTATCGTAAAAACAAAACTACACGTAACAAGTTAATTGAAACAAGTGAAAACAAAAAAAATGAAAAGTGGCTAAACTAATATTCCTACTAAAAAGAAGATGTAAAATCACCAAAATTCAAAATGTTCAACAGATTAACGAATTTTTTTTTAAATATCCACACCATGAATGGTTGACTTAGGTATGTGGAATTTCTATCAACATCCTGGCTGAAGATGTTATTTTCTTTAATATGTTGGTTAACTCGTTGTCGATTTTCTTCAAAGCTTCTTAGGTCGGGGTTTTTTTAAAAATTCCGAAATTAAGCAAATTTAACCAGTTTTCCCAAAATGTTAGTTTAGGGTGCTTTTCCCGGGAAAAATTTTCGAAATACGTTTTTCGTAGCTATATTAAACTTCTATAGCTTTTGGGAAAAACCGTTGCAAAAAAAAAGCTTTTCTTTAAATAATAATTAACCCTTTTACAAAGTTAAAAAAAAATTTAAGTTCGGCTAACTTGATAATACCCAGATGACATTCGCCGGGAAACAAGGCCAACTGAGAAAATATTTTTTTTGAAGTGGATACGGTTATAAAGTCCAAACTATAACATGTTATACATTGTTGAAATAAGAATAAAAAACACTATTTGGTGGAAAAAATAGGGGCCCTATTGTTGATGGGTTCATCAACACTTTTCATATGGCGCCATTACATTTTGTGGTTACACGGTATTAACTTATAGTATTTCACAAACCCCTTTCTGTAAAAATATCTGTTTAAACTTATCTATTTTTTTCCAATTACTAATATTTTATTGTTTATAAAAAAAACGTTGCGGGATCAAGGCCAACTAGAAAAAAATTTGTTTTTTTGAAATGAATGAGGTTATAAACTTTAATATAACATGTTATCATTGTTGAAATCAGAATAAAAGCACTATTTGACTGCGTAAAAATCCAATATGGCGTCCATATGAAAAAAAAAAGTTATGATGATTTAAAACGAAAAAAATAAAAAAAAAAATTGACTACTCGTCATATTCTACATAAAAAGTTGCTGAAGAAGTTTTACAGATTTGAAAAAATTTCCCTTATAAAAAAAAATGGCCCATTTTCGAAAATGCATGTTTCAGGTTTTTTTAAAATTTCTCAAAAACCGGGAAAATTAAAAAATGTAGTAAAAGGGGTAAGCTTGCTAACATAATTGTCAAAACTTTTTCCCCCTTTAACCAAATTTTTTATCTATCGTGGTTTCCAAGATCCCCATACATTCCCCACCAATTTGGGACACACTGTTTTATATATATATATATATATATATATATATATATATATATATATATATATATATATATATAAAATATACAGGTAATTTATTTTAAAGTAAACAGGGCTTTATTTTTGAACTTCCCTATACTTTTTTAAACCTCATTATAAAACTACTCCAAATAGTAATAAACGTATATAATATTATGCAAGGAGTATATTCAACAAAAATACTTAAATAGGAAGGAACTGTCTGCAATGTGCGTGTTTTAACCATACGAAATATTTAGAATTTCAGCACTAAACTATTTTTACCTTCAATATAATCGAACAAAAACAAACTCTGGAAAAACTTTTAACACATTCAACAACAGACAGTCGATATGTATTTTCCACAAAATAAAATTGCCAATAAAATTAACCCGCAGGCCATCTGTGTTATGTCAGAAAAAAAACACATTTATTAAACTTTTACATTGAATTTTTATTTAATTAATGCATGAGTTTTATAAATAAATTTATTTAAACGTTTAAGGTAAAAGCTTAAAAACCTTTTATTTAATTATAATTGACAGTATGAAGAAATAAATTCGGTGATTTTAAAAAAAAAATTAAAAAAATTTTAAAAAGGTTTGATTTACTTATTTTTCAGCCCCAAAAAAATAAATATTTTCATGTGCTCTTTTGAAAAGAAAAAACTTAAACTTTTAAAAAATATTATTTGAATTATCAAATAAAAACAACTTTCAGTATATTTACATTACAATATATATTATATTAAAAGCTTAATTTCGTGAGTTACCTACTTTATAAAAAAAAACAGATATGATTTTTTTCTTAGAATTACTAATGTCAATATCAAGTTGCATATTGTATTCTTGTTTATCTACACAGGTAAACCTTGCGACTTTTGTATCATATAAATTGTGTAATATTATAAATTAATGGGTTTGATTTAATTTTAAAAAAAGTCTTTAGTACGTGTAAACAAAAGCTGTTTTTTTACTATTTAGGTATTATTTTTTATTTTTTGGTTTACAGATGAGAGTCCGCCATATTGAATCTTGAATGACGTCACTTAGCTAACCATGCATTGTCATCCAAATTAAACGTGTATTCATAATTTCAGCTTAATCGGTTGACGATTTAACTGCTTTAAAATCTAGTTGCAAGATTTGATCCGAACAAAGATACATATATTATACAACGAGAAACATTGCAGGTTAAATATTAATGCGGAAAAAAAAAGAAAGTTACTTGTCCTTAATTGCCCAAAAACTGTGATATAAGTAAAAATATTTAAAACTATTATTTGACCTTTCTTGCCAGGCGTGTCCACTTCGTTTTACGTGTTGGTTATAGAAAATGAAAATATTAAAGTTTGAGTAGATCAATCTTTTGTGGAATCAACAAAACTTGACCGATTAAAATTGAAACATATGTCTTAAGCTGCGTCCTCACCGCAATCGATACTGTTGATCGACTCTGTCTATCAACATTATTGATCAACAAGCGACCAAACTGCATCTGTCCACACCAGAGTTGACAGAAATGTTTGTTGATAAGTCGAAATCAACATATCTGACGTAGATGACGTAATGGTTGCTTGTGCCGCGTATATTATTATCGCGACTAAAAAAGAAAAATTGCACGCAAAAAAGATTTGGGTTCGACAAAGTCTTAAAGTACAACTGGATACAAAGCTAGTAATTTGATAGACAATCCAAAAAAAGATGACGTCAACATATTAAGCCTTGAATACAGGTGTAACGGTGGTTTTAGATTTTTTTTCGGATGTCGGAGATGAATTTGAATGTTTATTACAAAAAATCGGGACAAAAATTTGTAAAAAGACCTGCCATTCCCATAACGAAGGCCTTGCTGTAACGTTACGATTTTTATCAACTGGCGATTCGTACCACTTACTAATGTATCCTTTCAAAATTTCAAAACGGCAATTTCCAAAATTGTTGTGGAGATGTGCGATGCGAGTTTAAGATTTCTATTTTTTTGTTCTACCGCTTGCTTTTCGACGATAAAATTCTTTAGAAATTTTATAGGGGCATCGTGCCTCAAGTTTTTGTTTCTATAGTTTTTGGTTTTAGAAACCATAGATTTATTTTTTATTTGTATGCCTCAATAAAGGCTATGACTTTATCTTGTTCACATTCCATTTCTCCAACGAAAACACACGTCCACGATGTCAACAAGGCAAGACGTCACTGAGTACCAACAGTTTGTCCAATGTCGAACGTCGAAAACACGTCCACACAAAGTCGATTAACTGCTGTTTCATGTTTATCGACAAGCGATGGAAAACAAATCGACATGTCGATCGATTAATTTTGTCGATCGACACAGTCGATTGCCACGTACACCAAGTTGACAACGTCGATAGACAGAGTCGATCGACAGTGTCGACTTAGTGAGGACGCAGCTTTATGCTTTCACAATTATATTCATGCTATTTTCGTTGATCCACTAAAAATGATCAACTAAAATTGAAAAATGAGAATGCGCCTTTACTAAAATATGACCCCACAACAATACAATGGAAATTAAGGATGTATTTACCAAATTCTCCGTGAATATGGTAAAATATACATTGGGGAAACAAAAAGACCACTTGAAATTAGTGCTAAAGAACACAAAAAATATACAGAACGAGGTCAATTGTCGGGGTAGGGGATTTCGGAACATGCATGGTCAAAATAACACCACATGCAATGGTCAGGAGGAAAAATTATTCATTCCTCTTAAGGTGCGACGTAGCTTATGGATGGCCCCATCCCATAGTCATGGCTATGGTAAGAAAACAGCAGTATATATGAATAGATTTGTTAGGTATTTATACGATTAGTCACAATTTATTTTTTGTTTCTTAATTTAACTTTTACTGGCGTTATTTGTTAAAAAACAAACACAGTAAATTTCATTTCTATCCAAACATCATATTTATTTGGAGCTTGACATTTTTCAAATCATCGTAAAAATGTAGAATTAGTAGCACAAACAAAACATATTATAATGAATAATGCAAATGTTATTATTATTTACAACTATTTATTATTAGAAGCAGTTTATCATTGCAAATTACCCACATCATGATTCATTTGTTATTAATGCATAGATAATGGGCGTACCAATTTTATACCTTTAGTAAAAGTCAAAACTTTAAATTAATTCTGGGTTTGACAACAAAAATATTTTCCGTCGATCCTACAGGGTCAACTAACAAGGACTGAACAGGGCCATATTTCTAAAAAAAAACTCAGAACCCTAAACAATTAAGAAAATGATTTAAATTAATTTATTTATTAGTTCGTTTTTGAAAGGTTCTATTTTGCCGATTGGTTTCAATAAAAATAAATTTACATTTATTTTTAGTACTAACAGAATTAGTTTTATAATATGTTTCACTTTTACGAATTTGTATTAAATGTAGTAATAAAGTTTCAGGTATTTATTCTTACCTTATTCTATTTCCAAATTAAATGGCAAATAATTTTTTGTTTTCCTTTGTTTGTCATTTCATGTATTTATTAGTTTCGGTAATTTTGTAGATTTTAAAGTATATAAGAATGAATACAGTTAAAGAAATATGTGTTTCGACAGCCTTTATATCGCCCCTTTAAATTAAAACTAACCTAAAGCTAAGGTCACATACAGCTATTTTCGCAACAAGTCGCTACGAATGGCAACACTTCTCCAGCCTTGTGGCTCTGTAAGCTTGACATCCATTTGGCTCGCGCATGCAAGTAACTTTTACAGCTGCAGTCTCAAAACTGCGATTTTAACGATCTTTTTTTTAAGACATTTTTATTCAGAACTGAGTTAAAGCATAAACGGGGTGCAATAATAAGTCAAAGTTTCTTTCCTTGTGTTTGTTTTATAACAGCGTATCTTTAATAAAGGCAAGGTAATGCTGTGGCAAAAAATGTTCAAAAGCACCATGGCGAAGCATGTTAGAAATTTTGGGAAAAACTTCGTCTCACTATGGATTCTGTATATCCTTTTATAAATAATTTTAAAAAATCTGACACAGCATCGTCTCTAAGAAATCAATATTTAGTTAAAAAAATTATCAAAATAGGTGGTTTCCGAGGAGGAAGCATAAAATTGCGGCCAGTATGTAGTGGTTGGCTTTTTGTGGAGGTAAGTGTTTATTATTTCATCTTATATCAAATGTATCAACAATGGACTTAGGCTAGTTCTGATTTAAAAGAATATTATACAGGTTGGAGTAATAGGTTCATAGAACAGCTCATCCATAATATTTGTTCCTGTAATCCACACTTGTTTTTGGTCTTTGATTTTTATTTATTTGCTTTAAAATTGTTCTTAAATTAAATAATCTTTTTTGATCCAAATAAGTTCATGTTGTTTAATTTTAAAGGTCAATTGTTTGACTTTTTTTTTAGCATTGTATTAAATAAAAAGCTATTGTTTTGATAATAAAAAATATGGTGTTACATTTAAAGTAAACGAAATTTGTCATTTAACGATAAAAATAAAATAAATGTCATATAAGTTTTAACAAAAACAAACAGTTAGATCAAAAAAATCATGACAACAGTTAAGTACTGGCCATTTAGATGAAACCAAAAATATTGATATTAAAAAAATATTTGTTTGTATGTCATGCTTCATCCCCTCCAATGGAACTGAATTAAGCGAGTCCTGAAAGGTTTCGAAAATTCGGGGTTATTTTTTATATTTCTTACTTGCTGTGCGTTTGTGTTTGAGCGTTTTTTATAAAGACATTTTTGGGAAAAAACAATATTTGCCATTTATTGCTTTTAAGACTAAATAAACTTTATTTTTGTAGAGTAGAATAGATATAATTTGTATATCATCTAAAATGATTTTAAATGGCATTAGTTATAATTTTTGAAATTATATATCTACTCTTAATTAAATATCGATTATTTAAAGAATTAAGCATTATTTTATATATAATATGGCTTAGATTTCTAGTACTAAACATATACTTCTATATGGTAACAGGAGAAGCATAAAACTATGGCGCACGTCGCATATTAAAAGGTTTAGGAAAATAGGGATAAAGAGTAAGTATGAGTAAAAAATAAATATGTTTTCTTTCAAATAAAAAAATTGATTTAACAAAACCAAAGAGTAAGATAAATTACATTTTTATTTATTTTAAATTGGTAACGATTCCCTCTTAATAAATAACTTCTTTGCATAAAACAAATATTTATTTGGATATAACTTCTAGTTGGTAAAGAGGTACAAATACGAAATAAATGTTTTTTTGTTTTAAATAAATAATGACTATCATTTTAAATAAATTTGTAAATTTATTTAAACCCACAATCATGTTTATGGTTAAAAGTTTGGTATAGTTGATTTAAGGTAGTCAGGTCAATCCAGGTTGGAAACTAAAAAACCAAAAATCCTGGGGCAGAAATGTCAAAAAGTTTATTTTATAAGGTGTTATTGTACTCCTATTCAAACTAATACGTCCTATCAAAATAAAAAAAACCGGTTGGTAGTTCATTTAATACTTAAAAGTACTAGTCATATCCGGTCAAACCGGAAATGATACAAAACAAGTGAATACGTAAAACGATACACATTTACGTCCAATACTGACGTATCAAATATCATTTTCTTATCTTAAAAAATAAAATACCCCGTATATCGTACAGATCTTTGATTATATTTACGTGGCTTCTGGAGCCTTTATTTTTGAAGACAGAAAAAAATGTTTTATATAAAAATAATAGGTTTTTTTTCCATGTTATCTTTTGAAATTATCAGTAAAAAAATATCGCAATAAAAATATGGAAAAATATAGGCAACTTCGACTTTTTTAAATGGAACACCCTGTATATTATGAGCTACAATAAAATATCTTTTTTTTCTGATTTTAAATATATATACATTGATGATATTTGGATGAACCATTTTTGAGATATTTAAGATTAAAATATAAATAAATTTAAAAAGAAATCATATTAGTATCAAGAAAGCTATGAAAACAATAAAATTGTTTTAATAAATTTGACGTATTGATATTGTAAAAAGTTGAAATTTATCATTTTAACTACTAAAAGTAGTTTGTATTGCTTTTTTGTCGATGGGGTTTTCAGAAGAACAAAAAATCGCTATTATGCGTCTCTTTTATGGTAACAATAATAATGTGACGACAATGCAAAGGGAATACTACTTATTATATTCTTAACAACGGGTACCATCTATAGATACTATTAAATACATAGTAAGATAGTTTATTGAACGAAAAAGCTTTAAAATGAAGAAAAGGACTGCAGCACGAAATGAAAACAAAGTTTTGGATATCCTTGTTTTTTCAGGATAATTATTATACTTTTTCTATTGGACTAGCACTAACTACTTTTAATAATTTTAGAAAATCCTGAAATATCAATTTCGGATGCGGCATCTGAACTTAATAAAACAAATTATAAAATTTATTTAACCTTAAAATTTTATCCTTATAAATTTATGTCCGTTCAGAATCTTCCTGAACAAAACATGCAGGACCGACCCAAGTATGCATTGGAAATAGCTAGGTTTATGCAGCACGATCCAACGTTTTTAAATAAAATTCTATTTACCGACAAGTCGTCCTTTACTTTAGCAGGAATGTTCAATTACAAAAATAAACATTATTGGTCCAGAGAAAACCCTCATCAAATTCAGCAACATAACAATTTTATTGTTTCCATGGCTTTCTTGATACTAATATGAAACTTTTTTGTAATTTATTAATAATTTAAACTTAAATATCTCAAAAATCGTTCATTCAAATATTATCAATGTATATATATTTGAAATCAGAAAAAAAGATCTTTCGTTGTAGAGCATAATATACAGGGTGTTTCATTTAAAAAAGTTGAAGTTGCCTATATTTTTCCATTTTTTTATTACGATATTTTTTAACTGATAATTTCAAAAGATAATATGGTAAAAATCCTACAATTTTTATATAAAACATTTTTTTCTGTCTTCAAAAATAAAGGCCTCAGAAGCCACGTAAATATAATGAAAGACCCTGTACTTGCGATAGTAACGATCAATAAACCTAACAGAAACGTACCATGTTTGTCAAATGCAGTTTTTATCTACATCCACACATAACTGCGTCTTAAAAATACAAATATAGGAAAAATATTTTTATTATTTATTTATTTAACTTTAAAACACTGCACCAGTGTTGAAATATGGAATGTAATTGGCGTCTTCGCTAGATATATGATAAAAATATTTAGTTAGCAAAGTTTTCGAATAATTACATTTTTTCAAGTTTAAAGAGGAAAATATTAAGTGATGATGTAAAAACATTAAATATGTCAACAGAGTGCACACAACCATTAATTATGTAGAACATTGCTTAAGTGTTTTTTTCACCGTAATCGTCATGTTTTAAGAATTTCCCATAAATAACGCATTAATATAAGCTCGTGTCTGAACTGATGGATTAGAGATAATAAGATAAAACCAAATATTTCTTTTTAGAAAACAAGGATTTTTAAACTAAACGTGATAAAAGAATTTATTAAAAACTGAGATTGTTTTTTTAGCCAATTAAGGAACATACTATGTGTATTAGTGACTAAGTAGCTCTTAAAAACCTTCAAAATGATATCATCCATCAAATTTTTTCCAGTAGACAAGGGAAATGCCACTGTAGTCATGGATACATTCGCCTATGATGGAAAAATAGACTAAGTCCTTTGAAAAGGCAAATAAAGATCTCGTGATCAAGACCAACACCATCAATAGAGACAATAGAGAACAAAATTTACAGGACTTTAGGAAATACAAATAATTTCTAAGGGACGAAACTAGAACAACTCTAACACCTCATAATAATAAGCCTCCACTTCTATATGAACTACCGAAAAAACACAAGGACAATATACCCTTAAGGCCCATCACCAGTTCTAGAAATGCACCCACGAATACACTGACAAAACACCTTTTAGACCTAATTAAACCACTGGTCAGTAAGTCACCATCTTTTGATAAAAACTCCAGTCATTTTGTTGAGATTCTCAAAAATATAGATATATGACCAGACAATACTTTCGTATGCTTTGATGTAGAAAGTCTGTATACAAATGTGCCAGTAGAAGAATCGTTAAGCATCATTCATGCCAAACACAACGAAAATGACCCCTTAGTAGAACGCGCCACCCTGCCGCGGGATGGAGTTGTTGGAGCTGTGCCTCCGTAGTTCTTACTTTCAAGTGAAAGATGAGTACTATGCGCAGGACGATGGACTTCACATGGGTTCATCGCTCTCTCCAGTGGTAGCAAATAATTATATGGAATGGTTTAAGGAACACGCAATTAAAACTGCACGAATCACACCAAAAGTTTGGCTACGATATGTCAACGATACTTTTATTGTATGGTCAGGTAATGACGAAGGTTGCTTAAAACATCTAAATTGTCTCCGACCCTGTATTAAATTCCCAATGGAGAAGGAACAAAATTCGTTTTAGTCAAACGAAATAATGGACATATACAAACCTCGATATACAGAAAACCTACCCACACTGGAAAATAATGACTACAGAATTTCAGTCACTCTAACGAAACGAAGCAAGGAGTCATACGTATTTTATATAACCGCTCAGTGACCTTATGTAACAATAAGGAATCCCTGCAAGTCGAAATAAGTAATATAACTAGAGATCTCAAGCAGAATGTACAGTGATAGATTGGTTAAGCAAGCAATATCAAGATTAGACAAAAATTCTAATTTGAACAAGACTCCATTATTCATAAGAAAACAACTTAAAGAAAAGAAAATTTAAAGAAGCTGTAATAATTGCAAACAACCATAATGTATTTAGAAAATCTAGTGTCGACATACCGAACATTTGGCAGCTGTTGCTGAACCGTAAAAAATGGGCCAAGCTTCGGTGAACAATTTGTAAGTCGTAGCTTTAAACAATAGTTTTTAGTTATTCTTGAAAACGGTTGGAGATACATCACTAACCGAAACGTTGTGTATCAATTAACAAATAAAGACAGTTACATATGTCATCATATTATAGGAGTTTTATAATATACAGTTGATAGAACGCCTCTTTTTTTTAAATCTACAAGAAAATATCAACAAAGGCATCAGTTTCGAGATGTAGGACGTTTCAGTTTGGGTCACCAACATGGTGTTTAAATATATTCGTAAATTTAAAAGATATATTTATAAAAACCGGATAAAAAACTAAGTTTTCAACTTTTTTATTTAAATAAAGTAATCTTGTTTTGTATCGATGAGAAACAATGGTTTAAAATAAAATACCATTAAAAAATTTATGAAAAACAGTAATACAATACTTAATGAAGTATTGGAACATTAAAAAGTCAACAAATTTCCAGAAATTGTTCAAAATCAGAATGGTTCAATGCATGCTACTGTTTTACGTTCTGAATAAACAATACTGCAACTGCAGTATCAGTGTTCCTAATAAAATTTTAGATGGCATTTTATCCAAAAACGGTGCATATTGTCAAGATAAAATAAGATTACCTTTTTTCTGTAAAAAACTTAGAAACTAACTTTTCTTTTTAGTTTTATAAAGTCTAATAAAACCGGTAGTGATGAATTCTCGTCAAAAATAAAAAATAATATAATACATTATTTTTATTATCTAAGCTTTATTAATTGTGAAAAGTTTTTATAAATGTGACTTTCACAGTTTTAAACTCACTAAAAACGTACATAAATATGAAAAAAGCTCCAACTTCTTGCTTCTTTCAACTTTTTTTGGCCTAAAGCAAGGCCAAGTTCTATTTTCTGCTGTAACTTATCTTAAATAACACTAGATACATTAAAAAAATATATTTACATTTTTTGACCCAAACAAACTTACGAATGGTAATATATTTAATTTTTTTCTTAACCCTTTCTTCAGCTTGGATTTTAACAAGTTCTAAAGTTAGCACTTGGTGATGATAAAAATAAAATAATACTTTACCTTTACTAATACATATGTATAAAAAGTAGTAAGAAACGTTAGACTTTGACAGAATATTGACTTTTTGTATTTTGGGATTTTAGTTAATAATTGTTACTTTTTATTATTTTACAAAACTGCAGCAACAAAAACTTAAAATAAATGTTTTAAACGGTAAAAACACTCTTTAGAGGTCTAACTCTTGCCCGTGGATTATGAAACAATATTCCCTTATATTTTGTAGTTTGCGCCAGCCATTTGTATTTAAAAAGACATTTTTGGTATCTCTAACCAAAGATCGTTTGTAAAGCAAACATAACTTTAAAACATAAAATTTTTCATATTATTTAAGTACCTGATAAATGAAAATTAAATACTTCTTGAGCTTACCCAGATAATGGATTTCTTTCTCTATCCTCCATCTTGACACCTCACATACCACAAATTAAGCTTTTTTATTTCTTTTTTAAAGGTTTAATACACCTTTTAATACTCGGTTTACTTAAAATGCGAGAAATAAGTTTACAAATATGTACACACGACGCGAAACTTAAGCCTTCTGATAGAACTTAATTTAGTGATAGTACACTTGTTTTACCAGTCGTTGGCTTCTGATAAAGTTTTTAACTTATTTATTTTAAATTTATTTAGTATACATAAACATGTTTTTGTTGTTGTGTATAGTGATAAATTTTCACATTAAAATAGTTGTTTAATTATCCATTTTTGCTATTTTATTTTTTCGGGTTTGGGGTATAATATTCTTGAAGCATGCTTAAAAGGGTTGGCAAGTTTTTGTGGGGTATCCACAACATACCGGTATCACAGCATAACTAACAAAGAACAGCACGATTTTATAAATTGGCGGGAAAATACGGTCATTTTTCTCGCGCAGGCTCAGCTGCCATATTGCTGGGATTTTATCTGTCTCCTTTATTTGAATTGTATTTATTTCGTGTGCATTTCTTTTGTGTTTTGTGCTTAAAAATATTAAAGGCTCCGCCAGGATGAGATCTGGCTGCATGTTAGTTATGCTGTGCCAAAACTAAATATGTTACATGGTTACCTCGCAAAAATGTGTTTTTTGTTGTCCAATATTAGAAATAGAGAAATAAAAGTTCATACCAATAAAGGAATTGCAAATATGTTAAATATTGTTGTGGTAGATCTATTTATTGCTTGGTTTTTGGACAACCGATAATAATTAAACATGACATCAGTATTTGAGAAACCCTTCTAATTTACTACTATATTCTACACTATCAAGTAAAATAGTCAGTAAATATGAATAATATTGTGGTTGTAAGTTCTGGAATCAAATAAAGATAGTGACGAATTATTTCTTAAATGGTTCTTAGGAAAATTAGAATAAATACGTCAAATTGAATCTTCAGGTATGAACAAATACGAATAAAGAGGTCTTTCAGAGCTCAGGGTTTGAAACAACCATAGAATTTTAAAAATAATGAATAAAAAGCTGTTTTTGTCCTATTTTTTTGTAAAATTGATGTATAAAAATAAGTACAATGTTTTACTTTTCAAAGGAGTTTTGATCATTAGAATATAAAAATTTAAGCCTGGCATCCCTATTCTTGACAACTGTTTGCCAGACCAGCCCTAAAATATTTATTGCAATGATAAATTTTCTATAAAAGGTATAAGAAAAAATTAAACTTCAAAATTTTTGTTTTGTATCTTTTTTTCTGAATAAAATTGGTTTGGCACATTAATACTTAAACAAAATTCTACCAAAAAGCGATTAAGAAAATCCTTTGTTGCTACTTGTTCAGCGCGAGTTTTTTTTTTGTTTTTAACATAATTGACATTTAATTATTATTCTGTTAAATATGTCATATTGTAAAGCTTGTGTAGCATGATAACGAAGAAACCATTTCAGATGATGAAGATTTATCATTCAATAACAGAATGCATCATTCTAAAGAAGAAAGTTATGATTAATTTGAAAGAAAAAAGTGACTATTATCTTTAGTAACAATATTTTAATAAATTAACCAACAAATGTATTTAAATAATTTAAAATTTAATATTTCATATTTTTTATTCATTCTGTTGTATTTTTAACTACTTTAATTAAAGAACACATGTTTTTTGCTTGTTTTGATTTAATTAAGATTTTTTTATTTCCACACGAGCATTTTCCACAAATACTAAATTACAGCTTTTTAAAAAACTATGAAACCATTTTGTTTTTCTTCAGAATGGGGATAAAATAATATTTTATTATTACCCTGTCACACAGTAATAAATGATCAAAAAATCATTAAAACATTTAAGAATTAATAAAGTAAAACAAACAAACAAAAAAACCGAGCTTAACCCGACAAAGGACTTTTTCAATCGTGGTCTGGCTGAATTTCGGTCAACTATTAATATGCTGCAATATCTTTGAATAGGAGGGATAAAAAACAAAGATTTTGACGTTAAATATATTTTTTAAACTTTACATAGAAAATTTTTCATTGCAATAAATAATTTAAGGGTGGTCTGGCAAACAGTTGCAAACTTGTCTAATATCCAAAAAGAAAAAAGTCTATTTCTGTACTTATTCTGATTTAGCGCCCTTTTACGAAGGTCGCCGCTTGGAATAATAAAAGACAACATTTAAAAAAAAATTAGGTGATAATACTAAAAATAAAAAATTGGATTTAAATTAGGTTTTGGTGTTCAGACTTGGTTTCCAATATCATTCTAAGTTTTTGTGCATAGGGTGTCTTTAAATTAAAAAAAAACATATTTTTAAAACTTACTCGGCAAAGATTTCTTCTATTCCTCTAAAAACAAAACGTCTTTCAGGCTTCTCCATATTAACTTCATATTTAACGTAGGTATTTTGATTATAAACACTTTTCACTAATTTATCTAAATCATTACAATAATTTAGATTTTGATTTTGTTTAATAACACTATTAATAGATGCTTCCTCCATTGCACTTAAAAATTTACATTTTTTGAGTAATAAATTCACAAATACACTTTGAAACTAAAGAGACTTACAGACTATTATTTAAATTATAAAAAGCACTAAACTTCTTTCAGAATAATTTTTGGTTTACAAAAAATATACGTGTTTTACTGTACCAAATTATATACGCATTAAAACGCACGTGAAAAATTACTAATTGATGATAAACATGGTATGTCCCCTTTAGCTTTATCTAATCAATAACCAATTAATACATATCATAGTGAATGCTACTGATAAGAAGTAAAATAATCATATGTTGCTTTGATTTTTTAAATTGTATTTTCTGGTTGTGTTACCAAACCGCATGCCTAACGCATTGTATGAAATGAGATAATTTTTGTAATCACAACTTTTTTTTTAACTTTTTTTTTCGTTTTCTTGTCACTGGCATAAACTGAAACTTTAACTCAAATCATCCAACTATGGTTAAGAAATATTGAATGAAAAACTGTATGACAGAATAAAAACATAATGTTTTTATCAAAATATTAACAAGGAAAAGAAATTCTTTTCAATCTGTTTTCATAAATAGTTTTCTCTATTCTTAAATTTGAATAACTACATTCAAGACTAAGACTACGTTTATAAAGGGTAATTCAAATTCAGGCCACTGTATTTGTCAACGGCAACGTGGGATTTCTAACCAAAATTGTTAAAAAAGTGGGTATGGAATAATATACGCAAGAACAACATGATCTGGTTAGAACAACATGTTAAAATTATTCAAGCATATTATAAAAATGGCCGATCGAGGAAAAGTGCATTTTGTTCTTTACGCGAATTTTTTCGCATGCAAAATTGACCTTCTGAGAGGACAATTTGGAATGTGGCAGAAAAATTTGAAAAACTGAATCCTTAGCTAACATCAAAACCCCTTAGGGTGCTTGTAAAGGTCGTTCGAAACAAAATATGGCCATTGTTTGCGAAAGCGTGGCCGAAAATCCAAGCACATCTACACAGTGAATTTAAACAAAAGACTTGCAGTAACACTCGTACAAATTCCAACTAACATAGAAATTAAAGCCTCGAGACCATAAACAGTGCCGTATTTTTGCCAAATGTATACGAGAACAAGGGGTACATTTTTCAATGATAACTATCTTTAGCAATGAGGCAACTTTCCACGTTGGTGGCTTCAATAATTGTCGTATTTGGGGATTGAAAAATCCAAGAGAGATTGTTAAAACAGAAATGCATCCTCAAAAGGTCACTGTTTGGAGTGACCTTTGGTTCGCAGGCGTAATTGGACCACTGCTACGATTAATGGCGTTCGTTATCGGAACATGATAACGGAATTTTTTCTGGGAACAGTTGAAAGATAAAATATGGATATCAAAGATTTCTGGTTTTAACAGGACCGTGCCACCTGCCACACAGCAGGAGAAACGATACAATTACTGCGCGCAAGTTTTCCCATCGCAATATTTTACATAACGATGACATCAATTGGCCGCCGCGATCGTGTGATTTACCTCTCGCAGATTTTTTTTCTTTTTAGGTATTTGAAGAGCAGAGTATACAAAAATAAACCGGACACCACTCCAGAGCTCAAACAGAAGATCAGACGCAAAATAGCCAGCATAGAACCTGATTTGTGCACACATAATTGTTATAAACTAACTTAAAGGGCAAATAAACAGTTTTTATATTTTTTAACTTTTACGTGGTTTTAAAAATATTTTTAATGTGGAAATCCATAATGAATCACTCTTTATCTATGCTTTCATCGGATAGAAATTCTATCCGATAATCATATTTTTATTTGATGTTCTTTAAGTTAACCTACTTGTTTTGTAGAATTGGACTTTCTCGGGCCGACTGTACGACTGTAAACACAATGATGTGAAAAGAATCTGTATTCGAACTGTATATATAAGTACTCGGTTGAACTTTTAGGTTGGAAATTTCAATATTTTGTGTTTTGTGGTTGTTGTTTTTTGTTTTGAGCTTTTCTTCTAATTTGTTTTGCAAAATAGAGTAAATAATGAGTACCAGAAGTAGTAAAAAATCTGCAAAAATAAGTATTTGAAAGGAGAAAGCCGAAAAAGATCATATGTTGTTCGACAAAATTTCATCCGATCAAAAGCGGATTATTTTTAAATTTTTATTTTGTGGCATGAACGACTATTGAAATTTGCGACTAAAGGTTTTGAATCAGATAAAACCTACATCGGATCGATCTTATGGACATAACCGTAGTCAAAATTAAAATCAGAGCCGTAGCGAAACGATTTTTAAAGGAGGATCCTCATTTTAAAAACACAAATATGTTTAGCAAGACATGTAGTAGAAGTGATTTAGCAACTTTGTATAATCAAACTTCGAAATAAATAGGGAATATTTTGAAAACACCAGCGTGCTTAGAAGGAACACTTTTACAAAGAGAAAATAAAAACTTATTTTGGATATCTGTGAAAATTGGTTACATGAACATATATTTTCAATAAAACACTGTTTCATAATTTGGGTCAATGATCGATATACAATCGTTGGTTGGGTTTAAATAAATTTCAGGTATAACAGGTAAGCAGAATATCTTATACGGATCAGATAAAACCTACATCGGATCGATCTTATGGACATAAACGTAGTCAAAATTAAAATCAGAGCCATAGCGAAACGATTTTTAAAAGAGAATCCTCATTTTAAAAACACAGATATGTTTAGCAAGACTTGTAGTAGAAGTGATTTAGCAACTTTGTATAATCAAAGTTTGGAATAAATAGGGAAAATTTTGAAAACACCAAGGTGCTTAGAAGGAACACTTTTACAAAAAGAAAATAAAAACTTATTTTGGATCTCTGTGAAAATTGGGTCACTTTTCACATAAACGGTCAAATGTATTTTTAGTAAAACACTGTTTTGTAATTTGGTTGGGTTTAATTAAATTTTAGGTATAACAGGTAAGTAGAATATCTTATACATACAAATGTTAACTATTAAGTTGCTTACGTTATAACTGTGTACTTATAACAATATATGCGTTGGGAAAATAAGTTTAAACTCTGTAAAAACAAATGTAATTTTCTTTTATTATTTGAATGGTTAATGTAAATAAAGTAATAAGGACTAAAAATTGATCATAAAAAATGGAATATTAGTAGAGCTGTCGGTAATTGAATTAAAATAACTGAAAAATCGTATTCAATTACTTCTCAGTAATTACTTTAATTCAATTACTTTCCGTAAAAGGTAATTGTATTCGGATTATCAATTAATAGGATCATGCAATTGTAATTGATAATTGATTTTCTCGAGTCCCATGTAATTTAATTACTTAGAAATAGGGTTCATTCCCGGGAATTCTCGGCTCGAGAATTCCCGGGAAATCGTTAGGTTTGGGGGGGGGGAAATCAAGCTCGAGAAAACTCGAGAACTCAAGAAATCATATTTGAGTCTATGAAATTATAAAATAAAACTATTTGCGTTTGCCGTTTGTTTTAAACGCGCGGCGGCGGGGCGGCACGCGCTTAAGCGCAGTGGTACCCTTTATCTCGCCGATCGCGCGGGCAAGCCTCGGCGTCGTTTTATACATAAAACAATACAGTAGGTAATACACCAGTAATGCCAACCTAGGAAAATATTTCCAAGTTCTGGGGATTTTTTCCTACAATAGGGAAAAGGGGGATTTTATCTAATATCTAGGTAATTTTCAACTTTGGATTGTTTTCGGTTCAATTTATAGAATTTCAGTCAATTTATTAATTTTAATATTAAATGGACTACTAATAACAAGTACCTATTAAATCCTTATACCCTGGGTTATGGTTTGACCATTGCATCTTTTCAAAAATTGCTTCTTCTTGCGCTGATTAATCTAATACGGGTTAATTCGTGGTATCGGGTTTCGGGGAATTACAGATCAACTGCTACTTAGCATCTCTCTGCATGTTGTTGCCCTTTTGTATTTTGTTGTTGTTGCTCACAAAATACTAAGGGAAAAAAGAAATGTCAAGTTCGTGTATTTGTTGCCCCACAGTAATGCCGAGACTGAGCGAGTATTTTCAGTCGTTACCGACGTTGTTAAAAATAAAAAGCGAAATTAATTATCCAGTGAGGCATTAAATGCAGTGTGTTTAATTCGTCTTTCTAGTGAAAACTGCTGCCAAAATTATTCATTAAATGAAAAGCATTTAAGTCTTATGAAAAAGGAAAACCTTTATAAAAAAATGATTGATTTTAAGAATTTTTAAAATTGTTTTTTTTGTTTAGAAACTTTTATTTTTGTTAATTCATTTTGCTATCTATGTCCATTGTTACCATAAGATTTTATTTCTATGAATTTTTTGAACTTTTCTGACAATAAAGTCATTTCGTAAATTATTTTTCCATTTAATTTTGATCTAGGAAATTCTAGGGATTTTTTCACAGAAAAATTGGGAATTTCCAGCGAGCTTGGTTGGCAACACTGTAATACACACACGTTCACTAGTGTTTCGACTCTAGCTGAGTTCAGATGCTTTACAAAGTGTAGTACACGCAATTTGTAAATTTCTCGACAACCCGAGAAGACCCGAGAAATTAGCCTCGAGAATTCTCGAGAACCGAGAAATTGATAAGCTCGAGAAATCATGAACCCTACTTAGAAAGTATTTCGATTACTTATAAAGTAATTAAATTACTTAAAAATAAATTCATATACCTAATAAATAATTAAATTACTAAAAAAAATTCAATTACCTTTCATAATGAAAAAATTGCTGGACTTTTGGCCAGCCAGAAAGAGCATCTTGAAACACGGCGGGCCGCTTTGAATCCGGCGAACGCCGTCTCCGCGCCGATTTAATATTTTCAATTGATGCTTACTGCCACCGTTTTTATGCTTTTTTTTGTAAAAAAAATCTGTTGATGTTTGGGGTAAGATAAAAATTAATTTTTATTTTAGAGTAATTTAATGTTGAACTTGCCAAAAAATTAGTTTGAATAGTGTGACGTTTGCGTATGATGCATATTAGTATAAATATTTTATTTGTTTAGTGTATCGTGTTTAATATATGTGGTAATTTAAATAGAGTAATTGCTAAAATATTCAATTACTTTTAGTTTTAATTGATAATTAAATTACTTTTAACAAACATGCTAGTAATAGGTAATCGTAATTAACTACTACTTAGAAGAGTAGTAGTTAGTAATTGGTAATAGTAATTGAATTACTTCTTAAAAGTAATTGCGATAGCTCTGAATATAAGTGAATTTAAGAAAAGCTTATTCTGCATATAGATTTTGAAGCAAAAATAGGTTTTTATTTTCAACCATCTATTAAAAAGTTACAAAGATCCTTCTTTTTTATAGTTGGCCATTTTTTGATTTTATATTCACAAGGCAATTCAGTCGTTGGTAGAAATTGTCGCACGTCGTTCACCTTTTATTAATTTTAACTGGATAAATTTTCTCTTGTTTGTTGCCTCAAAAAAACTTGCTCTTACAATTAACCATATAAGCAGCGTTTTATCGTTACTTTTATGTTTAATATTATTTTATTGGTTATTTCATTTTTATTTTAAAGTGCTTGCGTCACAAATTTGCTGTAAAATAATATTTGTTATCTGGTGAGACCTTGAACTTCTATTGACACTTCTAATTGTTTCGGTTCGCCATGCGATTTTCGGTAACCTTCAATAAATACTTCGTAAAAAAGTAATTGAATAATATTATATAAGAATTTTATAACTAATCAAAAAACCTTTTCAATTGAAGCATTAAGTTGACGAATTTTAGTAGGTTAAAAGATACTAACACGGTATATAGACCATACCGGTAGGATCAATATATGTATGTACATCTATCGTAAATATTTCATTTTTTTTTAGCTTTAGATAGTCTACGAAGGCTTTAATTCTAAATTAAGTAACATATAAAATAACTGTCTTGTAAATTTTTCCTCACAGAATCTTAAGAGTGTATTTACGCTTCACCTTAGGAGTCGGGCGAAAGGACGCGGAGACGGTGGGCGGAGACTAACAAACTCCCACTACCACAATTTTCGTATAGCCGCATTAAAATATATATATATATTTTATTTAGGTTCTTCCAAATTCGGTGTATCGATGTGATGTTTTTTCCGATTGCAAGCCTCCAGAGATAACGTTTTTTGGTAACTAATTTTCACTTAAATGACAAATTATACACCATTTTAAAGATAAGGAAATAATTTATGCCTCCGCTGTACCGGATTTTAAAATATGAGTCGAGTTAAGGAAAATACTTTCTAAACATAACCGATTTTAGGGTGACTTTCACCAAGGAAATATTAAAAACTAAATCCAAATTTAAAAACTATTACGCAAAGCCTAGATTTAAGTGTTGGCTTTCATATAGTTTTGAAAATTATCGATAGCTTTACCGTTTTTGAAAAAACATTATGCCCCGAACACCAAATTGGATCCAATTTTCGCGGCGCGAATGGACTCTTAAAGAACACTTTAAAAAAGTTATTTGAATTAGAACAAAGGAAATACGACATCAAATTAACATCTTTTTAATGGGACCCTTTATTTATTGATTTGCTTTTGAAAACTTTTCGATAAATTTTAATACAAAGGATTCCATATTTAGTTTTAGCAACAACATACTTAATCTTATTTTTTTCCACATTCATCACATGTATTAAAAGTATTACCAAATGCCAGACTTTGACAAAATATTATCTTTTATGTTCTGGTAGTTCGGGCATTTATTGTATTATGAGAATATTTAAAATAAATTAAATTAATTCTTTTATTATTATTTATAAATCAATTTACAAAATACAATACATTTTTATTAAAATGTTTCAAAAAAAATGGTACGCTTTTAAAAACAAACCAGTAAATAGGGTGTCCCATTAAGAAAATGTAAATTTTAAGTTGTATCTCTTTTGTTTTAATTTTGATTATTTGCTCAACTGTTCTTTATGGTTTTTTTTCTACTAACGCACCTTGAGTGGGCTGCGAAGGGATGCATGAAAGTAGTACGTGATGCTCTATTAAGAGCTGCTAGTAAAGGAATTATATTGGATAATTCTTTGGAGCAGAAGCCACGAAAATGTCAACGAAAATGAGACAGGCCTCCTCCAGTTCGTCGGTAAGCTAAAGAAGGAAGTTTTCTTAAAAGAGTCGGATCATTAATAAGGCGAACAGCTCTTTTTTGGATCAAGAGACTTTCAGGAAAACCAACAGTTTTGATAATCGCTTTCCCAAGATACGGGACAGTACTCTAAGTAGGGTGTGATTTGAAGTTGTGTGTTTATGCTAGTTGAGGTAATTTTCGGAAGAAACACTAACTAGATTTAATGGTTTTTTATTTTATAGAACCTAGCCGCTTATAAGTAAGGGATGATTATTATTAGATTATTTTCGCGACAGCGGATATGATTAGTCTTTGAGGAAGGAGTTTTCTGGTGCTTCAATCCAATGCTAAAGTTCAGGTAAAAAGTATACCTGGATTATTCCCCTATTAGCCTTTAGGCTTAAGAAACTAAATATTAGGGTGAAGACTATTATCATCGACTAAACTATAAATGGGATTAATTGTGAAAGAGAGATATCGTAAATTTAAAGAAGCAATAATATGGGTGCTATCATATCAAAAATAGAATTACTAGGCCATTGACTATAAGGAAAAGTAGGGGGTAATAAGAAACAAATTCGTAAGAGCAATTTTATTATTAATTATGGTTCTTGGGTGCCTAAATATAAAAAATTAAAAAGTGTTTTTTATATTTAGGTTGTTAAGTGTTTTGTTGATTTGAACGATATAATTTTTCATAATTTTAAAAACTCAAAACTATCTCAAAATCTATGCATTTTGAGCAAACACATGTAGTAACCTTTTTGGTAGTAAATAAAATTTTATACCGGAATAATATCCTTTAAACATAAAAAACTCTTTTGTTGCAAAATAAATGCGAAAAAACCAGTTTAAAAAATAAAAAAATCACATTTTTTTCAGATTCTTGTCCAATAACTTTTTTCAGTGGCAAGATAAGCATAGGCATTGCTTCGAAAAAAAAACGGACGTAAAAACCTTTAAACTAAACGTAACTAAAGTATTTTTATCAAAGTTTGATAGAGATATAACTTTTCATATTTTTTATCAATTTTTGCTAATTTTTCTTTATGTCAGTTTATTTTTTATTTTCATAAACAAAAAGTAATATTATCTAAAAAAAATTTTATATAACGTTATTTTAATAATAAAACATAGCTTAATAATGTATCATAATAACTTTTTGGTTTTTGTTAAATTTTTAAATGTTTTTATTAAATATATTCTATAGTTTTGTGGCGAATTCATTTTTAAGTATGTTTTCTTTGGGATTACTCGCCTTACAACTTTTTGGAAAATAACGAATAGTTCGTTATACCCCGAGACCTGGACCAAAGTGGTCTCATTTTCCAAAAAGTTGTAAGGCGAGTAATCCCAAAGAAAACATACTGAGAAATGTTTTTATTGTAAATAAAGATTGAGGTTATATAATAATAAAAACAAAATTGTAATATTTAATAAAAGGCAATAAAAGTTTACTAAAATACTTAAAAAACTATTGGGCATCAAGAGCAATGTCTATTTCAGGGACTATATCTTTTTTTTAAGTCCTCCGCATTTTTGCAATTTACTCTTAAGCACCCTTTACAGAAAATGTAACATTCAATACCAAATTTCCTGCACCCACAATTTGCTTTACAACCTTTGCACATTTACAAGCTATCTGGCTAGCTAGTAGAAATAGAATATTAAGCCATTTTTTGTAGACTTCAACCCCATTCATGTGAATATAATTTAACTCCTTTCATTGATTTACCTTAAAATAATTACCAATAAACTGTTTTATCTTAAAATCTTAGAGTACCTTTATTTTATTTTTCGTATTTTTCTTAACAAACCCTTTCATTTGATACCCCTATCATGGAAGTGCATAAAAAATAAGTCTGCCATCTTGGGCGGTCCGCCATATTGGATCTATAATGACGTCACCTAGCTAACCATGCATTGTTATCCAAACTAATGGTATATGAAAAATTTTAGCTCAGTTGGCTGGGGAAAAGTGCTTTAAAATTCAGTTGCAAAATTTGACCCTAGCAAATATATAAACATTGCAATTTTTGTAATAGTATATTATTTTATATGAAGGAAAAGTGATATTTTTTATGGCGCGCTCGTGTTAAACAGCCGAACGGAGTGAGGCTGGTAATAGAGAGCAGGCCATGAAAAGTAACTTTTCCTTCAAACAAAATATGCTGTTTTTTCTTGAAACGTCAACAAATTAATGCAAAAACAATTTTTTTAATAGTAATAATTATTAAAGATAAGTGGGTTCGCAAGGTGGCTTAGACCGGTATCGGCGAATAGTTGTAATATGAGTAAGTACATTTAATATTAAATTGACTAATAAATAAAACCTTAGTTTTGTTTTTAGTTTAATAAATATTGAGTTGTTGACGCTTGTTTTCTTGTTTGTTTGTATCTATATAAGTATGATAACACTTCTTCCTCCTCCGGCGGGAAAGTGAAAAGTCAAGCTTCGTCTGAGGAAAAATAAGTCTTCGCGGTTGCCTACACAATCAAGTAACGACGGATTTACTGCCGCTTGAAAAAAAAAGCTTGTAAAATTTTGAAAGAGGCGAGGATAGGTGCGAGAGTTTTCATCCTAAAGAATTATTGGTTAGTTGCTATGATAATCATGATCAGTGACTTTAACGAAAAATGGAATATATTTCGATTTAGTTGTTTTTGCTAACGTTATTCTTACTTTAGTTTGGCTGCAGAACATATTTGACTTGCCGCTAGTCAAAATAAATCAAACTTTCTGCATTTTATCGTATAACATAAGAACACATTTCTACACTAACAAATAACTTACCTAATTAAAGCTCTTCGCCACTTTTCTCCAGTTTCGACGACAATGAGTTGCAGTTTCATAGTTTCTTTCTAGGTAAATAACTAAGTTCCAGCTGCATAAAGCTGAAGTTAGCACGGAACCGCAATTGTTTAGATTCTGAATAGTAACAAGTTAGGTAATTTAAAGGAAGGTTTGTAGAAACTCAAATACTAATTAATACTTATGTTACAAGTGCGGAAAATAATTGCTTTGTTTATCCACGAGAAGAGAGATATAAGGATTTACATTTACCCAAATAACAAATATACAGAGTGATTCAGAACACTTATCCTTAAAATTTGTGTATATCCAATGAACTTTAAAACAAAAGTTTTAACAACCACTTTTTTGCACTGTTGGTGCGCTCTTAGTAATTTACCAGAATTAAAGTAATAAAATTACATTTTAAAGTTTTATGTTATTTTTTGTTCTTCTTCTTCTTCTTCCCGGAAAGCCGTCCTAATTAACTACCGGAGGCAGCGCAGCCTCATGGGCTTTTTGTGCCTAATCTCCCATTGTCTTTTATATCAATACTCCCTTTAGTCTTGTTCCTTCTACAAGTCTGTATAACCCCGAGACTGGTTGGTTGATATATTTCCTGTGAGCTCATTTCCAAATATTGCCTGTCTTTTGTGATTCCATGCTTTACATTCGCACAGGATATGGTAGGCTATTTCTTCCCTCTCGTCGCACATTCTGCAACTTGGGTCCCCAGCCTATCTTGTGATCTTGTGTAGGTGTCCTCTTAGGTTATCATGCCCTGTTAGCAACCCTACTGTTACGCGAAGTCTTTTCCTACTTTGTCTGAGTAGTTCTTCCTTCGTTCTTTTGGATGGGCCTCTTATGAAGCTTTTTCCATGTCTTATTCTACTAAGGTTTTTCCAGTTTTCTTCGTGTTTGTTTCGGATCCATTCCCTGGTTTGCCCTCGTGCTGTGGTTTTGGTCACTCCAAGGACAGGTTCTGGCCCAAAGTATGGTGTGGATGATCCCGTTCTCGCTAGCTCATCCGCTTTTTTGTTGCCTTCTATCCCCGAATGTCCTGGTACCCACAAGAGAGTTACTCTGTTGCGTTCTCCCAGGACTTCCAGTTCTTTTTGGCATTCCCATGTCAGCTTGGACGTTACCTTGGGGTTTACTAGTGCCCCTAGTGACGCTTGGCTGTCTGTTATTATGCAGCTTCGCTTGTTTTTATAAGCCCTCCTGTTTTTTTTTGCACAGTGCAGTAAAGCATATATTTCCGTTTGAAATACAGAACTGTGTGTTCCTAGTGAAATGGAGAATTGTGAATTCCTCATTTCACTGTACACGCCCGCTCTAATTCCCTGCTCGGTTTTGGAACCATCCGTATACCAGATGATGTCTCCAACCGTGCAGGGAGATCGGGTTGCTGCCACTCACTTCGATCTGGAATTTTTACCTCGAGGTTTTTGTTGAATGAGTATTAGGGAATCATCTGGTCTGTTCTCTCGTCCAGGATGTTGCCGCCAACCGGACTTTTTATGTTGTTGTGGTTAGTGTTTTGTGGTTATTTTTTGTTACCGCGTTATTTAGTTGCGAAGCAAAAGTTTTCAAAATGGCTTATGGTTATACCCAATGATGTCAGTAGTTACAAACGCAACCTTGCCAAAATTATATAACTCTTTGAGCGGGTATTACACCAACAATTTCTTCGCGAATTAATTCATCAATTAATATGCAAATTTCTTCAAAGCCGCCTTTTAATTTTACACTTGTTTAAAACTTTGCGAAGTTTTTTAACCATTTAACTCTCAGAGTTCACCCTTGCCAACCTAGAAATAATTTTGGCGTTTTCAGGTTATAATTTCTATTTTGTTTATAAAAACAAAAATTGTTTAAAGACGGAAGATTATATTTTTCGAAAAAGAAAAAGAGAAATTAATGAAAAAGCTGCTATTGTTCTTATTCTTGCAAATAAATTAAAACAAACCAAATACCATAACCTAACATCTATGCATTTTGTTGAGTTGGCATTACTAAATTTCGTCAAAATTGACGGGAAATTAGAACACGTTCTAATTCGTAAAGAACTTTACGAATTTCTTCATGAATTAATTTGACATTAAATGTTTTGGTTTTAAATTTGCCAAGTTACTTCAAAAAGCGCTTTAGAAATCTATATTACAGTTAGGTTTATTTGTATGACACGTTTTAAATATACTAAGAATAGAAAGAGCAGTGTGACAAAATAAGAATTGGATTTTGTTTAAAAAAAATCTAGCAATTTCTTTTAAAAACATAATTATACAAAATGACCAAAAAATTTTTTTAAATAATAAAATTTATACAGACATAAAAAAAACAAAATAGTACCACAAGACAAACAGTCAAAACCTTTTCTGTCTCTAAATATTTTTAAAGCCGGTTTACAATCACAATCGGAAAAATATGTTAATATACTTGCACTTGCCATATTTATACAAACTAAATAAATATTAAATTGTTTGTCAGTCGCATACCAATTTCTCAAAATCGAACGAAGGTATGAGCTACGCGACGTTGCAATATTTTAAGTTCTGTATCACCCTGTATATTTTTAGGATACCGTTTTTTATGTAGTTTTTGTAAGTATAAAACTCTTATTTAAAAACAATGTGAAAAAAAATGAGCTTTATTATTTTTCCTGCGTTATTGTGTTTACGAGGAAATTGGGATAAAGTATGAGTTGGTATATTACAAAAAATGTTTTCTTAAGAATGGTTTAGTTACAAAAAAAATCTTAAAAATCTTATGAAGAAACGTTGGCTAATGATTTTTTTAACATTAGAGTGTATAGTGCTAAGATACGAAGCAAGAAGGAAATCAACTTATTTTTATAGTTGTCAGTTTTAACCCCTAGAAAAGGTTTTAAATTTAAATCTTTTATTTTTAAATGGCTTTTAGTGTATTGTATATTGTATAAATGTATAATTATTTTAATAATAAAATAGTTATATACGTTTTTTTAAAGAACGTGTCGGCTTTAACTATATAAACGATAGTGTTATTTAAACAAATAACAAATAATTATTTACAACTTTTTGATTGTTTGCAAATATTTAATTACCTATCCTGCATATATTAAGGGTATAAACTATAGTATATTTAAATCTAAAATACAGTAATGATTATAGCATAAAGAGCCCATAAGCGGTTTCCTATATTAACCAAAAATAGAATAGAAAGATAGAAAGTCCGTAATCCGTTCGCAGTCAAGTTGTGTTTGCGAGCTTATACTGACTATTTTAGGATTTAAATACTTTGGTATTATTTTTGTATTTTTGTTTACATAAACCTTTTGCTCACTGCATAAGAAAAAAATGTTCACCAACTGCACACCACCTAAATTTTCCCTAATAGAAAAATATTTCAAAACCGATTTATTACTTAATAACTTTGAAACCATAACTTACATTTTAATTGGGAAGATTTTAATATACCAACTCATAGAAAATTATGCACTTTCCTCGACGACAACCTTAAAATTTCTGAATAAAAATACCCAAGTACTTTAGTTGATGTTTAGTTAGTTACTAACTTTAACTACTTTTAAGTATGTCGTGAAGAAATAGTTTTTATCGAAGTACCAATGCAAGAGACAGTAATTATTTTCCGTATGGGAGCTACAGTTACTTTACGCTACTTTCCTTCTGTAAATTTGCAATAATAAAATGCATAGTCTATTTGCTGAACCTATAACTCTATGCTAACTTTTAACGACGTAACGAGACGTAGCTCATAAATTTGAAGACATTTGATTATAACTTGCATCACGTTTAAACTATTAACAGCTTTAATAATGATTTTTAAATTTTACGCCAAAAAAACATTGAAATTAAACTTTTTCTTAGGCTTAAAAAAACATTGGATATATTGATAAAATGATCTTTTGAATTAAGACGCTGATGCCGTACCTACTATTCTTTCTTTTCCGTTTTTCTCGAAAGTGCGATTTCTAAACTGGTCCACAAGATATCCACTAAATCTACTTAATTATTGTTTAATGTCTTTTATCTATCTATCTGCACATTTAAAAATTCATTTTATATTTTGAAAGTGGTGACCGATTTAAAAAAAAACTTTGATACGTTTATTAATCGTAAAAAGTATTTTTCAGGTTGATCTGGAAGAATGTAAGGGTTAATCGACTGCTCCTGCACAACCATCCGAAGCCGTGTGGACAATATAATAAAATTTCTAAATAAATAAATCTGATCCCCCAATGTAAAACATGTCCCTAAAAAGTATTAATAAGTGGCAGTGGATATTCGTCCACACAGCCGACAAATAATATTTTTTATTTTTTGTGTGGACGATTAGTTGAAAATATTAATTGTCCAGACATAATGAACTTGTGACTATGTGCATTATTAAACATTGTTGATAACACAGGTCCACAAAAAAAGTGGTTTGGACCACGATTATATAAACTATAAAAGATACAAAAAATTTCATTAAACAAAAAATAGAGCTTTCCAAACCGTCTACATAAAAGGTAATATAAACATTTTTGATAAGATAAATAATAAAAGAGATATAAACAAAAATGTAATTTTAAAAAAATTAGTCCAAACTGGGATTTTTTTACTTATAAATTATTTATTTTATTTATTGAAATCTTAAAACTCTCAAAGTTTAAAAAAAAAAATCAAATTTGTTCCCGGAGTATACCTTGAGAAAATCCTAAAAATTCGGTTTTTTATTATAATTCGAAAAGTATTGCATTTAGACAAAAATGTTATAAAACTTATATGAAAGATCATATAAAAATACATAGTTTATGCCATATTAAGTTTGTAGGTACGTAATGTAATGTAAAGTATATCTTTAATAGTTATTGAGATATTGACGTTTTAAATTAAAAAAAAACATTCATATCCGAAATTAAGCCTTTTCTCGATTTTTTGCCGTTTTAAACCCCCAATAATTTTGACTTCAGATTCGTCAGAAAATCTTGGTTTGACAATCAACACACGTCATTTTTTTGTGGACCTGTATAACTCTTTCATCGTTTGTATGATCGACTAACGGCCGAGTGTTAAATTTAGCAATGGACTTAGCAATTGTTTAAAGTTAACAACGGTTTAGAATGTTTAACAAAACGTCATTGTCAGTGTTATTCAATGATTTTAGTAGGCAACCTGTCAAAATCTGATATTTTGTTAAACATTCTAAACCGTTGATAACTTTTAACAACTGCTAACTTCATTGCTAAATTTAACCACGCGATCATCACTCGGCCGTAAACCTTTCAATTAACACTTTTTTTTTATTTGGAATTAATCAGTTAAATTTGGCCGTATTCGAAGGAAAGCTTTTAATTTAATAGACACACAACCTCATTAAGTGTAAACGTTCACTAAGGATTTCGATAGGTCGATAGTAGGGTATCGCTTGGAATGATCCCTATCGATAGTTCGAGAAGTTCCTCTGTATCTTATGTCATTTTTGAATATTTTGGTAAACTTGGCTTTTTACCTTTTTCTCACCTTAATTAATATTCAATAAAATACATGACTCCAAAATAAATATATAGTTTATTTTATTCAAATATTAAAGAAAAAACACTGGCTTCATATTTCAAAGCGGCACCATTTTTTTCCACTAATAAGTTTAAACGTGTGGGCATTGATGCAATCAGCATTTGTGCATGGTGAACATTGTAATTATTCCAGGTTTCTTCAATTTTATTCCACAAATCATCACTGTTTTATGGATGGAAATCATTGTTCTTGTTAATTTCCTTTACGATATATCCCCAAACGTTTTCGATTGGATTGATATATCAGGGCTTCTTGAGGGCCAAGGTAACAATGAAATGTTATTTTCCAGTAGCCAGTCCGAAACCTTGCTGTATGGACGGGGCAGTTGTCATGCTGGTATATGAAATTTTCTTGTTCAAATATATTGTTTACCGATGGCAACATAACATTTTGGAGTATGTGTATATAAGCTTGACTATTAAATCTTTCTCGAATACGGTGGCATATGCCTAGCCCTCTGAAGACATATACCCCATACATTAACAGAAAATCTTCCACTTGTTTTAACATGTTGGGTATATCTTTCTTCGTACCGTGTATTTTGCGGCCTATACACTCTAATCTGCCCGCTATAATAAGATTGAAAAATCTTCTCATCGGTAAATACTACCCTTTCCCAAAAATCCATACCTTGCGGTAAATATTCCAGTGCAAACCCCATTCTTTGCTCTTTATTCATATTGGTCAAAAATGGCTTTTTAGCAGCTACACTGCTTCTCAATTCCGAATTTTTCCTAATACGATTTCTTGCCGTTCTTACTGTCCCAGGAAAATTAGTTTGGTTGTGTGCTTCTACAGCTGTCTGAAATGGATTGTTTCGCAAAAAATCTATCAGATCATTATCTTGATTTTCGTTTGAAATTTTCTTCTAGCACTTTCAGCCCTTCTCTCCAATGATCCTGTATTTTCCCATTTAGTTCTGAGGCTTTGAATAGTGCTTCTTGGTTTCCCAACTTGCTGAGCTATTCTTCCCAGAGAAACACCTTCTTCGAATAGAGTAATTACTCTCGCCTTCTCTAGTTCATTCATTTTCCAAAATTAAAAAAAGTAAAATAATATAATTTTGAAATGTGTGACAGATAACAATTTGTCAAGTAAGGTATATTTCCAGGTGATTCAGGTACGCAAAAGCCAACATCACACTGGGAAAAATTAGGTGTACGAGATTTTAATTCCGTCACTGTACTTCTCGAACTATCGGTAGGGGTCTTTCCAAGCCATACCCTATCTGGGAGCCTAATATTATCGACATCCCTAACGTCCACAGGGTCCACACATGTGTGGACAAATAACCAAAAATATTTTTTGTTAACAAATGTGTGGACGATTAGTTAAAAATATTATTCTACCACTGTGTGGACGATTTTCCACTGTCAAGAAAAATATTTCTTGAGAATTTTTTTGTTAAGAGTAGTTCACTGGCCACAGTCGTAGACAAAATAAGTTTAATTCGTGAGGCAGAAGTTTGAATGGACCACAAATTTAGCGCTCTTTTAAATAAGATCGAATACGTTTTACCAAAAGTTAGTGGTTCTCAATGCCTAAAATTACTATTTTTGTAGGAGACTGTACACACAACACATGAGGTCTGTTCGTTATTCAGTAATATTTTACACTGTTTTACACTTTTTAGACCCACCTAGTCCTAAAAACACACCTTTCATTAGAGCGATTACGTTAAAAAGAATAAAATAGTGTACAGGGTCTTTGATTATATTTACGTGGCTTCTGGAGCCTTTATTTTTAAAGAAAGAAAACAATGTTTTATATAAAAGATGTAGGTTTGTTTTTCATATTATCTTTTGAAATTATGGAACACCTTGTATATTATGCGCTACAATAAAAGATCTTATTTTCTGATTTCAAATATGATGGATGATATGATGATGGATGAACCATTTTTGAGATATTTAAGCCTAAAATATGAATGAATTGAAAAAAAATCATATTAGTATCAAGCTATGAAAACAATAAAATTGTAATTTGACCTATTAATATTGTAAAAAGTTAAAATTTATCATTTTAACTATTAAAAGTTGTTTGTATTGCTTTTTTGTCGATGGGCTATTCAGAAGAACAAAAAATCTCTATTATGCGTCTTTTTTATGGTAACAATAATAAGGTGACGACAGTGCAAAGGGAAAATTACTTATTATATCCTTAACGACAGGTACCATCTATAGATACTATTAAATACATAGTAAGAAAGTTTATTGAACGAAAAAGCTTTTAAATGAAGAAAAAGACTGCAGCACGACATGAAAATAAGGTTTTGGATATCCTCGTTTTTTCGGGATAATTATTATATTTTTTCTATTGGACTTGCACTAAATACCTTTAATAATTTTAGAAAATCCTGAAATATCAATCTCAGATGCTGCATCTGAACTTAATAAAACAGATTATAAAATTTATTTAACCTTAAAATTTTACAAATTTTACCGTTATAAATTTATGCCCGTTCAGAACCTTCCTGAACAAAACATGCAGGACCGACCTAAGTATGCATTTGAAATAGCTAGGTTTATGCAGCAGGATCCAAAGTTTTTAAATAAAATTCTATTCACCGACAAGTCTTCCTTCACTTTAGCAGGAATGTTTAATCACAAAAATAAACATTATGGGTACAGAGAAAACCCTCACCAAATTCAGCAACATAACAATTCTATTGTTTCCATGGCTTTCTTGATACTAATATGAAACTTTTTTGTAATTTATTAATAATTTATCCAGAAATATCTCAAAAATGGTTCATACAAATATCCTCAATGTATATATATTTAAAATCAGAAAAAAAGATCTTTCGTTGTAGCGCATAATATACAGGGTGTTTCATTTAAAAAAGTTGAAGTTGCCTATTGGAGTATTCTATTTTTTTATTGCGATATTTTTTTAGGGTTTCATCGAGACGAGAAATCTCGTCTCGAAGGCACTTTCTCGTCTCGTCTCGATCATCGAGACGAGAAATAAACAAACTCTCGTCTCGAAGTTTTTCTCGAAGAAAATTTCTCGATCTCGATTCAAGACTCTCGAAATTTCGAGAGTCTCGAAAACAAAAACTAAATGTTATTAAGAAATTCTATGTATGGGTTATAACGTACAACACAAGGCCAAGGCTGCAATAAAGGTTATTAATTTTTATCTATTACAAAAAATACGTTAAAATACAGGGTTATTGGTAAGTAGAGGCGAAAAATAAAGACCCAAATTATTTTTTTAATTCTGAATTGAAAACCAGGAATATTTTTTTGCATATTTTCCTTTGTTTCCAAGATATTTCACTATAAAATTTTGGCAAAAAAAATTAAATCACATTGTGGGTGTCGCTAATCTTAGTTGGCGCATTCAAACTATTACGTCATATGAAATCAAGTTTGACTGTTGTCAAAAGTTAGACACTTTGGTGCACATGCTTAATAATTATTATGTTATACCCATACACATAAACAATATTACCGTATTCTTCGTTAGTGAACTCCGTTTTCTTGTGATTTTTTCAATAACAGATTGACAAATGTCTAACTTTTGACAAAAGTCAAACTTGATTTCATATGACGTAATAGTTTGAAAGCGCCAACTAAGATTAGCGACACCCACAATGTGATTAAATTTTTTTTGGCAAAACTTTATAGTGAAATATCTTGAAAACGAAGGAAAATTTGCAAAAAAAGTAATTTTTTTTTAATTTGAAATTAAAAATTAATTCGGGCCTTTATTTTTCGCCTCTACTTACCAATCACCTTGTACAGAGGCTATACATATATGCTATGAACTAAAACTACTAAAAGCCACGTATAACAAAAAAAAAACCGCCCAGTATCAGCACAAAAATAAAGAATATTTTTCCAAAAAATGAAAATTAAACAAATCCTTGATGTTTTAATTTAATCTTTTATCCATACATTTAAAATTTACCTAGGTACAAAAGGTGAAAGTTTAAAATTGTTTCTTCGTTTGTGAAGAGAAGAATGTACATGTACCAATACCAGCAACAAACTCATTTTTTATAATCGAAACAGTCTTTAAAAAAAAAAATAATTATCGATATTACGCAAATTATTTGTAATAGTTTGGAACAGTTTAAGACGTTTACGTTCTTTCAGAATATGAAAATACTTTTATCTTTGTCCTTTTTATTTACTTTGCTATCTTTGCTATTTTTTTGGTTTGTTATGTTCTTATGTTTAAAATAAATTAAAACTATTTCTTAGCATAGTTTTTAATTTTCTTTTTTCTGGCGTATTTAGAGCTGTGACTTATTGCAGCACATATCGAGATCGAAAAATATCGAAATAATTTCTGCTTTGTTGTCATTGTTTTTTTTTTGGTTTGTTATGTTCTCACGTTTAAAATAAATTAGAATTATTTTTTAGCATAGTTTTTTATTTTCTATTTTCTGGCCTATTTAGAGCTGTGAGTTATTGTAACACATACATTTTTTCGAGATCGAGAAATCTCGAAATAATTTCTCGATCTCGAAAAATCTCGAAGTGTTTTTCTCGATCTCGTCTCGAAAAAAACAAAAAAGTCTCGTCTCGATCTTGTCTCGAAATCGAGACGAGACGAGACGAGAAATCTCGAATTTCGAGAGTCTCGTGAAATCCTAATTTTTTTACTGATAATTTCAAAAGATAATATGAAAAAAATCCTACAACTTTTATATAAAACATTTTTTTCTGTCTTTAAAAATAAAGGCCCCAGAAGCCACGTAGATATAATCAAAGACCATGTACACTATTTCTTAATACCAATCAAACCTAGTAAACTTTCAAAAATCAATAGCTTTATAAAAAAACTTAAAAAAAAGATTTTTTAAATTTTTTTAAATAATAATAGTAAGAACCGTTTTCAAAATATTTTCGAAATGAATGCATGGCTTTCATACATGACGGATATCGACAATCTTAATTATGCACAATTTGATTGTTAATATCTCGTTTTTCTTCAATTAGAAAAAAAAATCACTTTTTTAACCCTTTATTTTAGTTTCATTTAATTGTTAGGAAAAGCTGCTACATTAAACTGGGAAATTCGATTTTGCGGAGGACATGTGTCTTGTTAAGTTATATTTAGCTACAAAAAAGAAAATTATATTTCGTCAAACTTCTTCTCTTTCACAGCAAAACTCATTTTAAATTCTGTGGGCATCAACTTTTGTCAATCTAGGACATCCCCTATAGCGATAAATCTCCGGATAGCCAAGACTTTATGTAACGCCGTACCTACGGAAAATGTCAGACGCATTAACCCAAAAAGTTTTTCCGTGCTGACATTTTTAACGTCACTTGTGTTTATATAGGCGTTGGGAAAACATGATTATTCACCCGACTGGAAATGAGGTCGCAAACTACGTTTATGTATAAGTAGGTCGTGTAATAAATCATAATCAGCATTGATTAAATTGTTTTCCTTAAAACAAGATTTAGAAAACGGTTTCTATAATTGTTGTTTCTGGTACTCCACAGAAATGGAAAAAAAAACTTTTATACAAATGACAGTTTATTAAGCGTGCTAAAAAGTTATAAACATAGTAATAAGTGCTAAAAGTGACATTTTATTTTATGAGAAGGGAAACTTCCATGTATTCGAACAAAATAAAATCACTTTTAGCACGTATATCGTATTTTTTCTACAAACACCATTAGAAGTCCAAATTAATAATTTTTTATTGTCGTTAATATTATTATTATTAAAATTTAATTTTATCTTATTTACCTATGAAATAGGTTGCTAAGGTTAAAAAAAATCGAATTTGTTAATTTATCTTTGTTGATAAGTAACGTCAAATAAACGCAAATTCTAATTCGATGGAAAGTGATCAAGAAAATGAATTTCTCCCGGTGGAAATCAAAGGAGCTGCCAATAAAGATACTTTTGAATTATTGCTTAGTAAGTCAAAGAAACAATACGAATTTACATACGATCATCTCTTAAAGTGGTGTGATCAGAAAAATGTTAGTGGCAAGAATGCCAGTGAAAAAGTGCTCCTTGCGAAATTTAGGCGGAAAGATGGAAAAATAAAGGGAATATTCAGGACATAAGCAGATATTACAAGCTAGTTGCCTTTTAAAAGCAAAAGGGTGAAGGATATCGACCAAAAAAAGTCTAAAATATTGACAAGAGAACAAATCGACAAATTTCCCGCAGAAGCCCCGGATGAAATATATCTCATCAAAAAGTAGCCGCAATTTTCGGTGTATTTGGAGCATGTCGTCAAGAAGAACTGTGTAGTTTGACATTAAATAACATCAAAGATTTGGGAACTTCACTAATTGTGCATATACCAGACACAAAAGGTAATGTGCAACAAACCTTTATAATTAGTGGTACCTTGTAATTGAACTACATAAAAAGTACATAGCCCTTCGTTCACTGAATATTAATCATTTAAGAGTTTTTATAAGATGCCTAAGAATAAATGTGCACATTTGGTAAAATGCCTGCCCAAATGGCTAAATTTCTAAATTTGCCTGATTCCCATCTTTACACTGGACATTGCTTCCGATGTTCCTCAGCTAGTTTGTTGGCGGACTCTGGTGCTAATCTTACTACAATTAACAGACACCGTGGATGGAAGTCCAGTACAGTAGCAGATGATTATACAGGGTGGCCGTCCATATTTTGACCCATTTTGATCGCGAATAACTTTTGAACAAATAAAGATATCAAGATGCGGTTTTCGCAAATATACTTATATTTCTTTTTTAAATTTATTCTCGTATCTTTACCATTTTTATGTGACATTCCATTAGCTCAAAAAAAAAAATGGCCGATTTTCCGATATGGACCCTTTGTTATTTTAAATGGAACACCCTGTATATGTTTCAATATTTTTAAAATTTAATCTTTCCCCTTTAAAAAAATGTAACACAAGCTATGGTTACCTTAAAAAAAAACGCTTTATTGACCTCCAAAGAATTGACTGTATGTCGAATAGGAATATTATTTTAAAGGTTTTTTTAAAAGTCGCCTGTGGAAACAAAGTTATCTCTTTCCCATAACAGCAACAAGCCTCATTGTCAGCCATTTTGGTTTATTTTTGACAAGTTATTTTAATTGGGGGAAACGCAAAATGTTCTCTTAAAGGGAAAAAAGGGAAAAAGTGTTTTTATGTTTGCCGAAACCAAATCAGTAAAAAAACCCCCGCGAAGATTTAGAAACATGTTTAAAAAAGCTCCCCCCAAAAAAATTTTAAATTTAAAAACTGGTAAAAGAAAATTCTGGAGTCCCCCATCTTTACCGAAAAAAAAAATTAGTAAACAATGAGAATTTGCTAAATAAAACGTTACAAATTCTGGAGATAACTCAGGAAGATCCAACATTGTAACCCCAAAAAAAAACTCAAGTTCATTTTATATTCCTAAAACTACAGTAAAAAGAAATCATAAAAAAAAAACTTAAATTAAAGCCATACAAAATTCAAATGTTACAAGAAAAAAAAGAAACTGATTTTCCACAAAGGGGGAATTTTTTCCAGAAATTAAAAAAATTTTGTAAGGAACAATATACATTTTTGGATAGCCTAATAATGGGGGCCAAAACATTTCACCTCAATGGAAAAGTAAATAAGCATAACTGCGGTTTTTTTGGGGAACAAAAAATCCTCGACAATATAACGAACACGTTGGGGGATTCGCCAAAAGTCACAGTCTGGTGTGGTATGTCAAAGCAAAAAATTTATGGGCCATTTTTTTTTTTGAACCAACTGTAACCTTTTGGACTTACGTTGATATGCTGGAAATATTTTTTTTTTTCCCCCAAATTTCAAAGAAAAAAAAACTATTGAATTTCGTCTATTTTCAACAAGATGGGGGGACACCACATTATGCTAACATTACCAAGGATTCACTGACCAACTTTTTGGGGAAACCGGGGATTGGAAGAAGGCCCTATTTCCTGGCCACCTGTTCACCGATTTGATGTTCCAGATTTTTTTCTGTGGGGATATGTGAAAAGAGGTGAAAAATCCACTTCCCCCCAAAAATTTGAGCAATTAAAAATTAATATCCGAAACATAATAGAAAATATTCCTGAAGAAAACAATAGTTTTAATAAATTTTTTTTTTAATTTAAATAAGTGCGTGAAAGTCGGCGGAAGGCATTTTCAACATTTACAGTAGTTTTTTTTAAAAATAATGTAACCTTATTGTAACTATTATTTTGTGAATAACCTAAACCTTTGGCGATCCTTTTTTTTTTTAAAATATGAAGCAAATTTTAATTGTTAAATAATATTGTTGGTCGACAATGCAGCCAATTTTTCGAAGGTCAATAAATACGTTGTTTTTTGGGGGTAACCATAGCTTGTGTTACATTTTTTTTTAAAGGGGGGAAAATTAAATTTTGAAAAATAAAAAAAAATATACAAGGGGGTTTCCCTTTTAAAAAAAACCGGGGTTTCCCCTAATGGAAAAAAGGAATTTTTTTTTTTTGGTAATGGAATGTCACAATAAAATCGTGAAGGGGCGAGAATAAACTTTAAAAAAAAAATAAGGGGGACCCCCAAAAACCGCATC
>JAHBCN010007643.1:0-42422 GCA_019359885.1 Listronotus oregonensis | reverse complement strand
CACTTCCTTTAACCGGAAAAATAACTTTGTTTTTTTCAATGGAATACCCTGTATATTTTTTGAAACTTGGATTCTAGGAATCATTTCTGATATAAAATGTATATTATGTCCTATACCTATCTCTGCTAGTTTTTGAGAAAATGGCGATTAAGGATGTCCAAACTACCGCATATTATGCAGTTTTATGGGAAAACAAATAAATGATATAAAAAATTATTATGTTTAATTTAATTTTTTCTGAAAACTCTAGCTTTGGAGGTCAATATAAAACTACTTCCGGCTTTACCGGAAGTGCTGCGAAAATTGACTTTTCCAATAATGTTACTTCAAAAATTTAAATGCAACACCCTGTATATTTTTTAAAATTTGGATTCTACGGGTCATTCCTGATATAAAATCTGTATAATATCCTATACCTATCTTTGTTAGTTGTTGAGAAAATGGCGATTGAAGATGTCCAAACGACCGCATATTATGCAGTTATAGGGGAAACAAATAAACGTTAGAAACATTTAATATTTTTTAATTTAATTCTAAATTATTTTTTTATTAACTACTTAAATGAAAAACTAATATTAAAATAACAAAATTGCTTTAAAGAGACGAAAGATAGGTATAGAATATTATACATATTTTATATTTAGAATGACCCGTTAAATCCAAATTTAAAAAAATATACAGGGTGTTGCATTTAAATTTTTGAAGAAACATTATTAGAAAAGTCAATTTTCGCAGCACTTCCGGTAAAGCCGAAAGTAGTTTTATTATGACCTCCACAGATAGAGTCTTCAGAAAAAATTAAATTAAACATAATCATTTTTTATATAATTTATTTGTTTTCCCATAAAACTGCATAATATGCGAGTTTGGACATCTTTATTCGCCATTTTCTTAAAAACTAGCAGAGATAGGTATAGGATATAATTTAGATTTAATATCAGGAATGATCCTAAGAAACCAAATTTTGAAAAATATACAGGGTGTTCCATTAAAAAAATCAAAGTTGGTGTCGTTTCCGGTTAAACCGGAAGTGATAGGCACATCTTATAATACCCAAAATCGGCATCTTATAATTTAATATGTTATTTTGAAATTTGAAAGCCATATGTTTTTATTTAAGAAAAAATGAATAGTGTTGTAGTATTTATATATATATATATATAAATAAAAAAAAAAAAAAATTTAAAATATATATATATATATATATATATATATATATATATATATATATATATATATATATATATATATATATATATATATATATATATATATATATATTTTTAATATATATATATAAAAAACAGGGTTGTCCAACGAAGGGTAAACACCCTCGTAATTTCTTTATTTCAAAGATATTGAAAAAGGTTTATACAAAAGTTGTAGGAATTTTAAAGGAGAATATGAGCAGTTTGCCATGAAAACAATTGAACATCTAATAAAAAAGTTATACGAAAAAAATATGGTTATCTTCCTTATTTTAAATGGAACACCCGGTATATTATGTGATTTTTGGATTCTCTAGAAAATTTTAAACCTTTTTCATATAGGGTGTTACATGTCTAAAGTTAAAAGTTTCGGAGCAATGGACAATTGAAAATCAGTAAAATGTCTTATAGCTTATTCTATTAAATAGGCTGAAATGAAAAAATGGCAACAATGGGACACGTGCTCCAACAGTGGCGTTTGGTTGCCGTGCAGCGAGTGGATCAAACAGTCGTCAAACTTTTGATAGTTTACTTGTCAAAGAATATTCTTCTACTATAACTATTTGTTAAAATGAACAGAAACACGCGTTACTCAAAAGACGAAATGATAGATATGGTGAATACGTTGGCGACGAATGTGTATCAGTTGAGAGCGTCAAACGACAGTATCTAAACATGTATCCCGACAGGCGGCAACCAAGTTTGAGAACGTTGAAAAAATTAGGAGACAGATTCAGGGAGACCGAAATGTAGATTCTAAGAAGAGAGTTGTTATTAATAAGCCTGTTCTCAATGAGGAAAATCAGCTACGAGTTTTGCTTTCCGTTCATGAGAATCCCATCCAAAGTACCAATTCTCGGGCAGAAGCCCTTGGTAGGTCTTACACATCTGTGAAGAGAATTTTACAAAATCACAAAGTGCATCCCTATCGCATTTCGTATCACCAGAAGCTACTACCTGGTGATAAAGAAAAAAGAGCAGATTTTTGTTCTTGAGCTATAGAGAAATTGACCAAAACCATGACTTTTTTAAAAACGTGTTATTCACCGATGAATCTACGTTTAAAAGTGATCGTACTATGAACCGACATAATATAAGGTACTACAGTCAACAAAATCCTAATTGGAGAGGGAAATTATGAAACAAGGAAGATGGTCAGTGAACGTATGGGGTGGAATTATAGATAACTCTGTTGTTGGCCCATATTTTTTCGAGGGTACTTTAACTGGTAACAAATATTTAAACTTCTTAAGAGAATCGTTGCCGACATTATTAGAAAATGTAAACCTTCAAGTTAGAAGAAATATGTGGTTCCAACATGACGGGGCCCCGCCGCATAGCACACGTGATGTAACTTTTTCTTGACTGAACGTCATGGATCGAAATGGATAGGAAACAGGGAAATCCATGGTATGAAAATAGGGAAGACGACGGACCGATTCTCTGGCCTCCTAGGTCCCCGGACCTCAGCCCATTGGATTACTTTCTGTGGGGATTCATCAACAATTTCGTGAATGCTACGCCTTGTGAAAGTCCAAATGAAATGAAAGAGAGGATACAAGAGTCTTTTAGAGCTGTCAATGCATATAAAGTGGTTTTAGGCGCATGAAGGAGGTGAAGAGTATTTTCGAATCCTAGATTACGTTAATGGATTACTAAATGTTAGATGTTTTTGCTATGCAAATAAATGTTTCTTTTTTTTTTTTTTTTTTTAATTATTTTGCCTATTTAATAGAATAAGCTATAAGACATTTTACTGATTTTCAATTGTCCATTGCTCCGAAACTTTTAACTTTAGACATGTAACACCCTATATGAAAAAGGTTTAGAATTTTCTAGAGAATCCAAAAATCGCATAATATACCGGGTGTTCCATTAAAATAAGGAAGATAACCATATTTTTTTCGTATAACTTTTTTATTAGATGTTCAATTGTTTTCATGGCAAACTGCTCATATTCTCCTCTAAAATTCCTACAACTTTTGTATAAACCGTTTTTCAATATCTTTTGAAATAAAGAAATTACGAGGGTGTTTACCCTTCGTTGGACAACCTGTATATTATATATATATATATATATATATATATATATATATATATATATATATATATATATATATATATATATATATATATATATATATATATATATATATATATATATATATATCCAGAAAGCCTCTGCCTCCTCCTGGTTTACATATTCATATCATCCTACAGCAATCTGTGTACTAGACTAGTAGTGGAAGTAAGTGGAAAGACAGTTTTTTTTTTATCTGAAGCCATGTAAAAAATCAATTTATAATGTCCACTTTATTTGTAGGTACAAAAAAATATATAAAAAAGCGTCAGTGCAGCGTTTGACTAGCAGTTTCTGATATAAATAATAAATATATTTTTTAGAGGAACCAGCAGCGATGATACCCGGTATGGGCCCAGAAGATAAAGTAGAATTAACAGCATTGATAGGAAATGAAAATACTGCTATTCCGGGTTTAGATTTAGATTCTGGTTTGTTAATAAATGAAGAAAAAGCCAAGCCTAAAAAAGTACCATTTAGTAAACCTATTCCAAGAAATTTCCAAGCTCAGTGGAATGAGACATCTGGTCCTGGTAAGTTACATAGAGGATTACCTTAAGTTGCAATATCTATAGTCGTGTTTACGTGTGCTGTCTGATATTACGATAAAGCCTTATTCTGGCGGTGCGATGGCGTTAAAGGTCGATACATCGATGTAACCATCTTATAAAAGGAACCATTGTTTATTTAGTGAATGCCAAATGACTTCTTATTAAGTTGCTTCGTTGTTTCGAATCAATTTGTTGTTTTCTACAAGAAAATTTCTAGCAGTGGTCGCGTCGACGAATTATTATTTGTCCACTAGAAAGTTTTTCCTTTTGTACCCTATACTGGCTTTTATTAGCTGAAATTAAACTCGCAGTTTATCGGATGTTTACTCCGTAACTAGAACTTAAGCCACTCACTTCCAGTTTCCCTCCTCTTTAAGCACAACAACAAATTTCTGTTACCCTTTTTGAGCACACTTCAACAGAAATAATGACAATCGACAGTGTCTTTTAACAATTGCAAATACCTGTTAGATTTCCTGATAGAAAAACCAAAACAACAGCACAATCACCATAAATTCCAGCCCTGACCTTTAATTTTTTAGGATTTTCAGTGGGAACTTCATTAAGAAAATGTTAGGTTTGGTCGGATCAACAGTGATAACATAATAACAATCCCGTTAACAAAACATGAACACTCATCTAAAAAGCAAATTGTTAAACAATAAATTCGGGTTATTTTTTATCCGTTAACGCATTATCTCGTAAATTTCCTCTACCAAAGTTATTTTTATTTAATTATTGCATAAGAAGGATATGAATCCATAGTTTTATACAGATTGTTAGAAGACAGACATAACAATTAAGTTGATGTATTTTTTTATGGTTTCTTAACAATTATATCACAAAATTGTTGGTAGTAATTTTTTTTTTAAAAAATGTTATTTATTTACCTTTATATTTGTTTGTAGAGAATACACCTGGAGTTGTGCCACTGGAGAAAATTGCACCGAATGCCATTATTATTTATGGGAAATTAATACCTGTGGAACGTAAGTAATATAATTAATAAAATATTAACCTACAATCTAAATTATTTTTGCCCCTTCTTAATGCTTAAATCTTAAAAAAATAATAAATCTGCATGTCATAACTAATAAATTATTCGTGACTTTACGTTATAAGGAGTGACCGCAAAAATCGCTCAAAAACTGCCTGCTTTTTTTTACAATTTATAGAGAGGTGAGAAAAAGACATACAAGTATGTATTTTATACCAAATTACTCGTCGCAAAAAAATTAGGATGCGCATTGCATTTCGTTTTTTGCAAATTTCCAAAAATCACCTCTATTTAAAACTTGGAAAGTCGCCAAATCCAAAGAATTGCGAAAATAGCAGTCGTATTAAAAGTTATTCTCACCGCAATTTTTGTTTCGATTGAACCTTAAAAAAATGAAATAATACATCTCCATTCCTAAGAAGGTTGTAAACCAACCCGCATGGACTATGTGAGGGTGCAATCATCCCTTAAAATATATAAAATCATATGCAACTTTAAAAATTGCCAAAAAAACAGATTTTTTAGGACAGGTCTAATAAGAAATAAATGTATATAATAATCAACCACCCTTTTTTTAAGGGTGAAACCACCCTTATCAATAGGAAAAATTTAATGAAATACTAGCTTTTTCAAAAAAAGTCGTAGCTTCATATTTTTTTGATCCGATTATATATAGCAGGTGTACCTAGATTTTTCGAGTTCACTTTTAAGCAAAACTACTCCTTTAAGGGGGTGTATTTATTCCCTTAAATGTAGAAAACTATATACAACTTTAAATTGCCAAAACAAACATTTAGCAGTTTAAGGATATCTTAAATATGATATTAATTAACATAAAACCACCGTTTAAAGTGAGTTTTAATAATAAACCATCCCTAAAATTAAGGGTAAAGACACTCGTATTATTAGGAAAATTAAAAAAATGTTAGCTCATTGAAAAAAAGTTTTAGATTCGAATTTTTAATCCAAGTGTATAAAACAACCACACCTTCAGGAAATCTCCTTGTAGGTGTGGTCTTCTAAAATGTGAAAAATCATATACAAATTTTAAAATTGTAAAAAAATATCCTAATATTTTAGGATATCTTAAATATAATATGAACATAAAATTAACGTTAGGAGTGAGTTTCAATCAAAAGCTAACCCATAAAGTAAAGGGTTCAGCCACCCTTGTTATGAGACACCCTTATTATTAGAAAAATTAAATAAAATGTTAGTTGTTTCAAAAAAAAGTTTTAGCTTTGTATTTTTTAATCTAAGGGTATAAAACGGATCTTCTTAGATGATTTATGATCAAAACTTACTCCGTAAAGTAGTTATACGTTTATTTCGTATTAGACATGTATTGAAACATATGAATATATTTTCTGATTTGCATATGATTCTACATATTTTAGGGGATGAATTTACCCCCTTGCAGGAGTTTATTTAATCAGAAATAAACTTGAAAATCTAAGAAGGCCGTTTTATTCACTTGGTATGAAAAATATGAGGCCAAAACGCTTTTTGCATAAGCCAACATTTTATTTACTTTTTTTTATAATAAGGGTGTCTCTCTCTCACCTTTCGGGGTGGTTTATTATCGAAACTCACTCTGAACGTTGGTTTTATGTTAGTATATGTAGTCTTTGAGATATTCTAAAACATCTAAATATTTTTTAAAAATTTTAAGTTGTATATGATTTTCTACATTTTAGGGGATGAATAACACCCTTGCAGAAGTGGTTTTAGTTTAAAGTGAATCTAGGTACACCTGCTTTATATACTTGGATCAAAAAAAATACGAAGCTACGACTTTTTTTTAATAATTTCATTCAATTTTTCCTATTATTAAGGGTGGTTTCACCCTTAGAAAAGGGTGGTTAATTATCATATACATTTATTTCTTATAAGAAATGTCCCGAAAATTGTGTTTTTTTTTTGGAATTTTTAAAGTTGCATATGATTTTATATATTTTGGTGGATGCTTGCACCCCCACATAGTCCATGGGGGTTGGTTTACAACATTCTCAGAAATGGGGATGTATTATTTTATTTTTTCAAAGTCCATTTAAAACAAAAAACGCAATAATTTGGCGAGTTTCCAACCCCTAAATGGGGGTAATTTTTGGAAAATTTGCAGAAAACGGAAAACATTGCTCATTTTATTTTTTTGCGACGAGTAGTTTGCTATAAATTACACATTCGTATGTCCTTTTCTCACCTCTCTGAGAATTGTGAAAAATCAGGTAGTTTTTGCGGTCACTCTTTAAAAGTTCTTTGAATTACCACTTAGTTAAAAAAAATTAATAATTTTTTATTTAAACTTTATGTTGCATTTTTAAACTTATTTTATATTTTGAAAACAATAACCGACTTCTAATCGGAATGTTAATAAGTTTTTTTGATTTATAAATCACTTTTTTTTTTAATTTTTTTGATAATCTGCCAGTTCGAAGGGTTTAACTGATTTTGTAATTTTTTAAATTGTAGTTAGTCATAATTATAACCTGGAACCTGGACCAAACCGCTCCCTTCTTTCATGTCTGATGAGTAATTCAAAGAATATAAGAATAAAATTAAATTTTTTGTTTAGTAAATACAGTTGTATTATAAGCACATCTATAATTTTAAACAAATTTTAAAAGAAATATTTAAGAAGTTCTATTAGGCCAATTAATTACCTTTATCAATTTATTTTACACCAATTTATATTATACGACCTGTCCCATCTTTATAACCAGAACCTGTAGCCTCAATTCTATTGTCTGTTAGTTCTTTGTTGCTTGATTCAATATTACCAAAGACAATTGTAGTTATCACTAAACTACAATTGTCTTTGATATCACATATAACTTTGATTAAAATATGTTGTTTTATTGTAATCTTGTTAATTTTAGTGTACTTCAATATTTAATTTTAGCTGGCTCCAAACTAGAAAAGGCCATATCAGAAGGGCCTGACGCTCTTCAAAAATTTATAGACTCTGGTGAAATCGAAGAACTTCATGACGTTATGCCTATTAGGGATCCAGACGAAGAGGAATACTTAAAGGATACCAATCACGAAGAAATAGAAAATTTGCATGGAACTAGCAACTTGGACATCGAAGAAAGTCCATATATAGATGAGGATTTAAGACCTGTGGATCAAGATATGAGAGTATTTGATCCTAAAGGAGGTATGTATTAAACGTATTGTGTATAAATTATATTTCTTGTCATTTTTAACCGACAATTGAGTTTCCGTGGTCTCAAAAAAATCGTTTTCTTGTAATAAATCTTTACTTATTTTACAAGTAATAATAAAGCGGTATATAAAGCTATAGTTGTTTACATAATTACTAAATATTTAAGGTGTCAGTTATGTATACAATTGTTGTAACAGTGGAACATATCTATAGTATCCGTTTACTTGACACTGTCTTCAGATGTACATACAAGGCCATAGTAACCCTATGGGCGGTTTGTGCTACAGCCCAGGGGCGCCTTAACTTAAGGCGCGCCCCGAACGTAAAGATGAGGAATTTTTAAATATGCTTAAATCTTTATTAATAAATTCTGGAAAGGATGAATGCACGCCCCGAGTAAGAGCGTTGAGTGAGGTAGCGTTCGTGGCTCGCGCTCTCACTTCATACATATTAGAGATAAACTTAACGGCTAAGTCAGCGGTATATTGGTGACGTTGACTTATAAGTCGCCGCTTCTTTTAATGGCGACTTAAGTTGCTGTTAGACCAAAAAATAATAATATTGGGGTTAATAGGGTATAATCTTCGGTTCATTCGATAGTAGAAGCTAATAAATGTGATAAAAGTTGTTATTAAATTCAAAGCTAATGAATTTTAGAGGTCGCTATTTTACAATAAATTACATTATTACAAAAAGACTAAAAATAACAATATTTTTATTTTATTTATTTCCATAAACATAATATAGAGGAAAAAAGCGGAACAAAAAACAAACAAATTAACAAAAAAAAAAAAGAAAAGCTGGAAAAAATAAACATAAAAATATTTGATTAAAAATACAACAAGCAATAGCAAAAAAACGGAATTTCTAAGTACTTACAAAAAAGTTAAATGTTTTCATTTAAATTTAAAAATATGAGCATGCTTGCCTTCTTTAAATTTATTATATTTCGACTTTCTGTTATTATTTGTCCCGCCTTTGAAAAAAGTTGTTTACATGGAACCGAGGTAGCTAAGGCACAAAACATATCCCAAAAAATATTGCTCAAGATGGGATAGTAATATTTGTTATCACTCCACCATTCGCACGGATTTTTTGAACGCGACACCAAAACACATTTTAAGTATCTTTGAACTTCAATTATCGCTTGAGAATTCGCTGTTGATTTTAGTTTTGCATTCGTAAACACAGTTTTTTAAAGCTCTCCACACGGATAGTTCTTCATTGGTATTGGAATCGCTATCATTACCACTCTTGTCTTTTTTCTTTTTCATCAACCGCGGTTGTTTTTTCTTTAACCGACTGAGATTCCAAAAGCATGAATGTCACCATTCCTATAACTTTTTTCTTTAAATTAGATCCCAAAAACTCGTCAGAAAACGATAATAATTTAAATATTGGATCCAAAAAAGTGCAAAATGCAAGTGTATTGCTGGGTTCGACGTTTTTAAACCTTTCCAAGAGACTTGAATTCAGTGTAACCTTACATTTTTTTCAATTTCATTTTGAGTAAATTCTAGGCCCTAGGGCGCAAATTGGTTTGTAGCCCAGGGCGCCAAAATTAATAAGAACGGTCTTGTGTATAAATAATCTTTATTTCAAATTTGTACGTATACAAATAAACAAACGGCACCAGTATGAATTAAATTAAATTGTTAAACCTCTCTAACATTTGCCAAATTTTTACCTGTCGATATAATCATTTTAAGGAGTAAGGTTTAAAGTGAATTAATATTTTTTTAAATTTCTTTTTAAATACACGTTGACTTGCAATTTGCTTAATGCATATCTGTAACGTATTAAATAGCTTAACACACATATACTTTTCCAGTAAGATAAAGGGTCACTGTTATTCTGTTTGAGTATTATTCTGATTATAATTTGGTGGTTCCAAGAAGGGCATATAAAGTGTAATTTAAGTTCGACCCTCAGTATCTCAGTATTGGGATCTCGGAAACTATAGAAGATACGAAGGTGGTTAACTTGGGCAAAGTTGCGCATTCATGTGACTAACAATATGCCAATTAAGAACTTTTAAAATTCCGAATTTTTTCGAGGATATCCCAGAAAAGCTGAAATTTTGGAACATCTTTTTATTTTTGCCTCTCTTCATTTCAAAAAGGATTTTAAAATAATTTGCACATTTACTTTGCTACTTTTTTCGCGCTATTTAGTAGTGCTTTCAGATTTTACATCCAACGTTTCGTTACTCGGCCATCATCGTCAACTTTATTTTTTCCTATGAGCGCCATATTGGGTATCTACGTAGGTAAATGTTGCTCCTTGTTCTGGTTTTAAAAATATATAACATATATTTTTAAAACCAGAAAACAACTGTTTTAGATATATTTATATCCGGAGAGGCAACAACCGCACAGAAATATACCTTCACTTACACCTTGCAAATTATAACGGATTTTGGTTCCAATGCGACGGAGCCGCTGCACACAATACTAATGAATATACGTAGATGGTAATGCGAAACTTATTAGGTGTCCGTCAAGGTTCTTTGACCTTATAGCCGGAGAGCTGGTAACGCACGTTTCATGAAGTGTTTGATGTACCTTAAAATTTTGTGTGATAGTATCTACTGGATAGATGAGCAGGTAAACATGTGTTGGCTTGACCTACCTGGGGACACCAGGTATTGCGCATAGGAGAAAGGTGTAAAAAAATTTGGCCCAAAAAAGTGTTTGATTCAGAGGCAAACAAATTGAAATCGAAATTTAAAGTAATTAAAAACACAAAAATAAATGAGGCAGACACTTTTGGGGGTTAACATTTAATAAAACCACCCCCAAGTTGGTTTTTTAACAATACGAAATAAAGTGTTTGATTCACGCTGACTTTTTAACAGCGTCTTAATTTCATATAATAAAAAATAAATTAAAAAAGTCAAACACTTATTTTGGGGTTTAATTATAGAAAAACACGAAAATAAATTATGCTTTTAATAGAGAAAAATAGGCAGCGGATAGTCGTAGGCGTGAGCAAGAGCACCGATCACCGGCGCACAGTGGGACGAAGCGAGCCTCTGCCACCCAAATGACTCTACAGCTCCTATAGTTCAACCTTTTAGGTTTTTTTTTTAAATTCTCGTTTTCAATTTGCCTATCAATTCTTCTTTTTGGATTTTTAATTTGGGTGTTTATTTTTCGGTTATTTGTCTCCAAACTTAAATTTTTATGAAAAAAAAACGAATTTTCGGCGGAAAAATGATCATCGATTGGTTTTTGGAATAATTTTTTTTGCTCAAAATCTTCCTGTTGATAAGCCCCACAAGACTGTCTACGTGAAATTGAGGGGCACATATACATATTTTTATTATTCCCACAAACAGCCATAATGTTCCGAATTTTTTTCGCAAAGGGAACTTACACTCATAAAAGGTGGAGGAAAAATTTGATTCAACAAAAAATGTTTAGAATCATTTAAGAAATATGGATAATCTTTTTCAGTATTTTTTTACACATTTTTGGACGTCTGGAAAAATGACCGAATAGAAAAATTTTGACACTTATGCAAAGATTCTGAAAAAAATTACCCATATTCCTGAATGACACTGATTACTTTTTGTGCAAAATATATTGTTTTCTAAAAGGAACCATTTTCAACATAACGAGGATTTATCAATAAATAAGTGACCAAAATTTTACAAAAAAAAATTATGGATCAGAAAGTCTTTGGGATCTTCACCTTAATATATGCTAGAGGACCATTGAAGACGAGAATCTTAAATAAAAGGAGCCCAAATGGTTGAACTATATGAGCTATAGAGTTATTTGGGTGGCAGAAGATCGCTTCGTCCAAATGTGCGCTGGTGATCGGTGCTCTTACGCCTACGACTACGCGCTGCCTACTTCTCTCTATTAAAAGCATAATTTATTTTCGTGTTTTTCGATAATTAAACCCCAAAAAAAAAGTGTTTGACTTTTTTAAATTATTTTTTATTGTATTAAATTAAGATGTTAGTCATGGTGAATCAACAACTTCATTTCGTATTGTTAAAAAAACAACTTGGGGTGGTTTTATTATATGTTAACCCCCTTAAAAGTGTCTGCCTTATTTATTTTTGTGTTTTTAATTACTTTAAATTTCGATTTCAATTTGTTGGCTTCTGAATCAAAAACTTTTTTTGGGCCAAATTTTTTTACACCTTTCTCCTAGGCGCAGTACCTGGTGTCAGGTGGTAGGTCAAGCAAACACATGTTTACCTGTTCATCTATCCAGTATAGACTATTACACAAAATTTCAAGGAACTTCATAAAACCTGCGTTACCAGCTCTTGGGCTATTACTACGGTTTTGAATATGTTTTTGTGGGGCATTTTAAAAAACAGTTTATCTATGTGAAGTTTCGGCACTCGGCACCATCAATACAAATATTTTTTCTTATTCGAGCCATAAGATTTTTACATAGATAAATAGTGCTTCTTATTCTGATTTCAACAATATAGTACATAATATACTGACATTAAAAGCTCTTAACTTTATTTATTTTCCAAAGAATAAATATCAGGTAGCCACCTATTAGGTGGCTGCCAAGGTTCTCTGACCTTACAACGGTTTTGAATACGTTTTTGTAGGGCACTTTGAAAAACAGAGTACTTAAGAGGAGCAAGAATATGCTACTGTAAAAATCCTTGGCATGTATCATGACACGATTTAAAACACTTGGAAAAAAATATATTTTTAGAGTATTATTAATTTAATTAAACTGGTGCATTTATGTATCTAAAAGAAAAGTTAGCATTTTAAATACTTGCTGTAATAATTAGTGTAAACATGCTTTTTAAAATTATCTGGGGGTTTTAACTTTTAAACTGTTATTTTTTCTTCAAAATCGTCAATATTATTAAAGTGTTTTTAACACAATGTTCTATTGGGCTGTAGTCTAATCCCTTTGACAATTAATTTTTTTCGTGGGTAATAAAAAGCCCTATATCTATTTTAATTTCTATATTTAGTCAAATAAGTTTATTAATAAATACATTTTCAGCAAGACCTTTTAAAATGCCAATGATTGCAAAAATCAGGATATGGTTTTGAGATTCCCTTATTTTTATATTTTTTTCACTTTTTTAAAATATTTCTTGTTAATTTTAACTGCACCTTTCTAGAACTACTGCGCCGCTTATTAAATAAGTAATATTTTTAAAACATCCGTGATATCTCCAGTGGTCATTTCTTATTAGGATATCATATCGCTTCTTTTGGATCAGAAATATTATCCACTTGCACTATTGTTTTAAACTTTTTTGCAGTGGTAGCTCCTTTTATAACCTATTTTTTTCCATTTAACCTATTGTCCATTGATATTTGCGTTTGATCTTTTTCTTCCTGTGGTATGTTCTTTTTGTGTTTAGTTGTGGTTAGTATTATGATTCTGGTCCTGTAGTTTATTTAAAGTGTTAGTGCTTAAACCATCATACTGCCTTTCCTTTTCCTCTCTTGTCGATACGTTTGCCAGTGGAGAGCTGGAAAGTTGCACGTGTGCAACCTGTTCTCAAAAAAGAATGCAAAACTCTCCCCTCTAACTATAGACCTATATTACTTTTTTCTGTTGTTTGCAAAGTAATGGAAAAACTCATTAATTCTTAAGTCTTGAAGTATTTGTAAAAACACAAAATTTTACATTACAGACATTAAGGATTCCGTCACAGAAGAACCACAGCTAATCTTCTTTCTTTTGTGCCACAACTGAAACAAGTCCCTTGAGTTTTTTGGTGAGTCCCAGATCTTTACTATGGACATATCTTAAGCTTTTGATCAGGTCTGGCATGAAGGGCTTCTTAACAAACTTTCTTCCTACGGTCTTTCACCTAAGCTTTGTTCTTGACTTTCCAGTTTCCTTTCTAATCGACGTATATTGGTTATTGTAGATGGTCATTCTTCGAGCATTTACTGGAATCAACCCTATTTCTTCTTCACATCAACGACTTTGTCTCTTTCACAATCAATCATCTCTATAGTTTTGCTGACGATAGTACCATTCACTCTAATGATCAATTTCTTAAGCCACTCTGTAATTCTGATTTGGAAAACAAGCGTAGGTTAATATAGACATCTCTTTTACAAAACCTTAAACTAATCTTGGATTGGAGCGCCAAAAGTCGTGTTCAGTTTAATGCCTCCAAAACACAGTCATGCTCGCTATCGCGGAAAAAGTCTGCCAATGCTCATCCGTTACATATGAGTGGCCAAGTTCTGCAGAACAAAGAATCCTTTAATCTTGTGAGTGTTACTTTTGAGAACAACCTTAACTGGCACAAACACATTACATCCATAGCCTCAGCAGCTTCAAAAAAGCTCGGGTTCCTTTTTCGAGCTAGGATGTATTTGTCTCCTTCTAATCTGTATAATCTGTATGTATCCCAGATCAGACCCTCTTTAGAATATTATTCTCAGGTCTGGGAAATGGCGTCTCCTACAATACTTAGCATTCTTGGCTCCATTCAAAGAATAGCTGTTTGTCTTATTAATGAGCTCACACTTACAGAAAAGCTTCCTTCGCTTGCCCACCGACGAGCTATGGGGGACCTGTTCCTCTTTTTTAGGTATTTCTACGACTTCTGTTCCGAAGAGTTGGCCAGTATAATTCCTCCCTTGGCAGCTCCCAACAGACCAACACGTGGTGCCACTTTTATGCATCCTTTTACAGTCCAACTTGAGAGACCCCCGAACTGCCCAGTTTGTTTGTTTCTTTATCCCTAGTGTGCTCTAACCTGCTACCCGCAGAAGTTCTCTCTCTTACCACACTTCAGACATTCACGGTACTTTGGTACTTTGGCCTTTGTGGACTGTCCCAAAATAAAAAAGTGCCTTATTTATGGCACTTTGAGGTTGTAATAAATTGCCAAGTATTTTCCTTTCGGTAATTTATTCTTTTAAAAAGGTTTTTCTACTTGAAAATATGGTTTCACTAGAAAAGGCACTAATTTACAGTCAAAAACAGCTTTTATTATTAAAATTATTAATGTGACAAATGTGACATATCAAAATTAACAACTGACTTTAACTTCATAAAAAAAAATAAAGGTTAACAGGTTCATAACCCTCAAAGGTATATATACAGTGTAACATGGAATTTCTGCAACTTCCTAACATACTCCCACCTTGTGTCATTCAAACAATAATGACACAATTATTTTGGCTACTTTACAGGAACTTTGACTTTTCTTCCATAACGAGTTGTGGTTGTAGATGTTTGATGGTTATTTTCAGATTCTTTGGGTATACATTCTTGATTCTCCCTTAATGAACTATTTGGTGTTTGTGAACTACCATATGATTCCGATGTACTTATAGTATTTTCACGTGGTAATTGAATATGCTTAACATGATTCGGATCTGACAAAACTTCTCTTTTCATTTCCATAAAACAAACACGCTGTACTGGTCTTAATAGTTCACCCATAATTGTTTTCAGTCGCACTAATCTTACATTTCCATCACGTTCAGGTATAGTTTCAATGACTCTACCCAATGACCAGTTAATCTTCTTTTTATTAATGTCCAATATTATGACAATATCTCCTATGTCGACTTTTTTATCAGAAGACTTCTTAGAAAATAATATTAGTTGACCCAAATATTCTTTAACAAATCTCTTATTTAAATCATCTTTTAGTTTCAAACGGTACTTGTAACGTCTGGTTAAATCTTTAGTTTCAACTAAGTCAATATCAAATACACCAACTTCTTGAATATCCTGCAAAAACATTGCAGGGGTTAGGGGAACAAAGTCGTTATTGTCTTCGGACATATAAGTAAGGGGTCGTGAATTCAAAAATGCTTCACAATCACACAAAACAGTTTGCAGTTCCTCAAAGTTTAAACAGGATTTTCCTAAAGTTTTTCTTAAGAGATCTTTTGTAAGTCGGATAAGTCTCTCCACCAACCACCCCACCATGGAGCAGCCGGAGGATTTACTTCCATTCTATTTTTGCAAACTGCATTTTTCGCAATATCCTCCCAACTTACATCTCTAAAAGCACTGGCGGATCCAACGAAATTTTTCCACAGTCTGAATATATAACAGATGGTCTGCCTCTTCGTGCAATAAATCTTCTAAGTGTCTGAAGAAACGCATGGGTTGATAAAGACGATGTAAGCTCAAGATGGACTGCTCTGTATATAGCACAAGTATATAAGACCATCCATACCTTTTCTCCAGATTTTAAATAGAGCGGACCTGCCAAATCAACACCTAAAATCTCAAACACAGCAGCATCACGTACTCTATCTTCTGGTAAGCATATTGCTGGAGTTTCCATGGGATTCACTTTAAACCTTTTGCAGACCATACAGGTATTAATGACTGAGCGCACAGTGCGTCTACATTTTATGATCCAGTAATTTTCTCTCAAAATACTCATTAAACACTGAACACCAGCATGACAATTTTTTACATGTTCTTCAAAAATCAAACGATGAACAACTTCGTGATTTGACGGTAATACATAAGGTATCCGAAAATTTTGTGAATCAGTTCTATCTGAGACTTTTGTTTGAAGTCTAATAAGCCCTTCGTTATCGAGAAAAGGACACAAGCTGGATAACTTTGGATCTTCAAATGACTGAAAACACTCTTTTTGTATATAACAAATCACTAATTTTCTTGCAGTTTCAAGTTCTGATACAGTTAAAAATGTTTCAAGTTTTTTATTGTTTGTTGTTCTGGCGTTGTATATAAATCTCTTTACCCATCCACAAGTCTTACTATACTACTAAACTTGGAAAAATACTCATAGTACCAGGACGTATCAACTTCTGTGGTAAAAAATGAGGAAACAATGGTTTTTCTTTTTTCTTCATTGATTTCTTCTTCATTGCATTTAAGTTCCTGTATAGGCCAATGAGAAACTGGAGATTTCATCCATATGGGACCCTCCACCATCTTCCATCTTTTAAGGATCTGGCTGAGCAACCTCTTGATGGAAGATCTGCAGGGTTCAATTCTCCAGGGACATGGTGCCAATGATCAATATTTGATAAGCTTCTTATTTCTTCAACTCTGTTCCATATAAAGGTTTCCACTGGTCTTTCTTTTCAGCCATGATAAAACCGTTGACGAGTCAGACCAAAAATAAACTGGGACATCACTTTTGAAATTTTCTTTAAAAGTTTGAAATAATCTTACCGCTATCGTAGCAGCTAAAAGTTCAAGGCGAGGATAGTTAATACTTTAATAGGAGCAATCCTGGATTTGGCTTCAACTAATCTAACAATTACTTCACCATCAGTCTGTGTTCTCAAAAATATGCATGCTGCATAGGCATCAGCACTTGCGTCGCAGAATACATGAACAAACTGGTCACAAGAATTGCCAAAATCTGTGGCTATCCATCTAGGAACTTTAACTTCAGTTAAAACCCGTAAATCTTTTAACCAATTTAGAAAACTATCCCGAATTTCTTCATTTACTTCAACGTCCCATCCTAAATTCAAAGACCACGTTTTTTGCAGCAATATTTTTGGAAAAAGTGATACAGGGCAAAAAAACCAATAGGGTCGAAAAGTTTATGTGCAGCAGACAAAATTGTTCTTTTAGTAATCAGTTTTGTATCAAACTTTTCAAACATAACTCGATTGTATCTAATTTACGATTCCAGTTCAGTCCCAAAACATTGGTATTTACTTCACCTTCAGAATATTCTGGTAAAGAATGCTCCCACCCTCTCAACTTAAACTTTCCATCAGCCAGTATATTTGTTGACTGTTCAATAAATTGGTGTAAAAATTCTTTACTCTGAACACTGGTTATTAAATTATCTACATAAAAAGACCTTGTCAGTTTTAAAAATATCTCGGAAGAATAAGTATTTAAATTAGCAAGTGACTTTTTTAGAGTTTCTTGTAAATGGTATTGGATAACTGCTCCTAGTAAAAATGGACTGCATGTTACACCGAATACAACACGGGCATGTCTAAATATCTTCAAATTTCCATCTTTACCGTACCAGAGAAACTTCAAAACATTTCTATCTCTCTCATTTACTCCAATTTGAAGAAATGCTTTCTGTATATCAGCCACAACTCCTATTTTCTCTGTGCGGAAATTTAGTAACATTGCAGGGATTAACTCAATAAGGTTTATTCCTTTTTCTAAGCAATGATTTAGAGATGGTTGATTTTTTTCTCTCGATGAAGCATCAAAAACGGGACGTACTGGAGTGGTTGCACTGTTTAGTTTATAAACAGGCTGGTGAGGTAAGAAATGACCGATTTGGCTCCCAACTTCATCAGGATTATCTTCAAATAAACATTCAATAACTCCTTCTGCCATCCAATTATCAAAAACCTCATCATAAATAGTGTAAAATTTATCCTTTTTAAGTTTCTTTGTAGTATTTACAAGTCTACTGTAAGAAAGGTTAAAATTTGATGGCAACAATGGGTGATCTTCTATCCATGGCATACATACCTCGTATCGTTTATCATCTCCTTGCTTTACAGTGCTTAAAAAATATTGCATTATTTCCTGTTCTTTAATCTTCTGTGTTTTTAATTTACCAGGGTCATTTATTCCAAGAATATCAAACTCCATAGATTAGATATGGGAACATCTCTCGAAAACATTGAATTTATCGTCATGGAAGTCGAAACTTTTGAAGAAGTTGAAGATGCTAGTTTACCCATCAATGTCCATCCTAAAAGAGTGCGCATCGCTATCAAACCACAAGAAAGCTCATATTTTTCTCCAGAAAACAATTTACCAGCTACATCGGCTCCAATTAGAACATCAATAGGACCATCTTGAGTATCAGTAATTCGAATACCCATTTTCTGTAACTCTTCTAACCAAGGGCCTTTTCACTGAACTTACGTAACTGCAAATCAGAGGTTGGTCTAAAACTTCAAGATTGCAACTATAATCTTCAGTTAAACTGCTAAGATAAATTTTATAGCAATTATGATTTGCAGTTTCAGTATGAACATCTCAAAAAGGGTGAATCACCTGTTCTTCTCGAATGGGACAGTAACCTAGACGTTCTATTTCTTTGGTTACATATGACTTATGAGATCCAGTGTCGATTAAAAGCCGTACACGGCATGATTCTTTTTCTCCTTTTAAAACCATCACCATAGTTTGTAAAAAAACTTCTGTAAATGTATAGTTTGTTAAGGTTTGTCACTGCTTGCTTGATAAGGTGGTACGTGTTCAGAAGACTGTTCAGTTAATTGTTTTTGTTCTTCTTTGGGACACATTACTGTGGAATGCCTTCCTTGACAAATACAACATTTTAATTTTAAACGACATCTTCTTGCAATATGTCCAAATCTAGTACACAAATGGCAGCAACCGTTTTCTGACAGTTTCTTTTTTCTTTGAACCAACGTCATTTTTAGAACTTCTTTGCATTGGTCATTAAAATGCTGTCCTTTACAGAATACACAATGTGGAGTTCCTTTGTTAAACAAATCCGAGGCCGTGGGGATTACATCTTCTTGTTTTGTATTTTTTCTCTCTTCGAGTTTTTTCTTTTCTTTAAAACTAGTTAGTGCTAGAGATATTCGATCTTCATTAACTACTTCTTGACGAAGAAATTCCATCAAATTGTCAAGACGCATCTTCATAGTTAAATTAAATGAATACAGCTTACTTCTTTGCCAGGCGCGTATTAAATTTTCACCAATACATGATTCAACTAGTGGGTACAACATGGCTGCACACGTATCTGATTTCACACCTAACGAATCTAAGGCTCGAAGTTGGGACTCGATCTTGTCAAAAAATGTTGATAATTTATTTTTATTATTAAGATTCAATAATAATAACTTTAAAAGTTCTCGCACACAGAATTCTACCAACAAATCTTCTCTTCCAAACCTTTGCTTTAAACTGTCAAGTGCATTTTTATAATTATCCTTTGATATCGGGTAGCTTTCAACTATTTGTCTAGCTTTTGAATGTGGAGTCGTCGCCTGTACTAAGTATTCCAATTTGTCTTCATCTTCTATATCTGAATCCTCATCTATTCTACTAAATTGATTCAGAAACCTAGCCATCCTTTAAATCACCACTAAATTGTCTAAACTCTATTTTTGGATAGTTTAATTTTACTCTGGATTCCGATTTTTTAGAACTTTCGATTTGGTTTATTGACGTTTCAAACTGATATTTGAGTTTAAAGTACTCCATACTCATGTTATCCATTTTTTCTACTTCTAATTCTATCCTATCTGCATTCTCATCTGAATCTAGCATCAAATCTAACAAAACTTGATTCAGTTCTGCAATAGTACTTAATTTCTTATCCAAGACTTGTATACTACTCTGAATTTTTATAACATCGTACCTGTCTTTGGATAACTCTGTCCTCATTCTATCACACATCTTAATAAAAGTTGATCTTTGGAGTTCTAGGGCTTTTCTCGTCTTATCCATTTTACCAAATAGGGTCCTGTCACGGTCGCCAAATGTAATAAATTGCCAAGTATTTTCCTTTCGGTAATTTATTCTTTTAAAAAGGTTTTCCTACTTGAAAATATGGGTTCACTAGAAAAGGCTCTAATTTACAGTCAAAAACAGCTTTTATTATTAAAATTATTAATGTGACAAATGTGACATATCAAAATTAACAACTGACTTTAACTTCATAAAAAAAATAAAGGTTAACAGGTTCATAACCCTCAAAGGTATATATACAGTGTAACATGGCATTTCTGCAACTTCCTAACAGAGGTGTATGATTTACGGCATTTAAGTAGGTATACGAAGTACTGGCCTAAAAAGTTTTTTGGTATCATTTATGGTCGTTTGCGGTGGTGTACCAAGCACCCACTTAAAAACATTGTTCTCATGAACTTTCTCTTCCAACTAATTTTCTTAAAAATTAAAATCAAACTAATTAGAATCCCCTGTATTAACGAGTCTCTGTATTGAATGCAGCTGTTTGTTTACTTAAGTTAATTTTTTATCGAGTTGTTTTGACCGAACACCGATGTTATTTTGTTTATTTCAGCCATTAAAAATTCACGGCATCCTATCGAGAAAAATTGTTCTTTACGTAAAGACCGTTCATGAACAGTTCTTAACGCCTATATATCTGTCACTATTTTACCCATTAAATACACAGATACTTAACTTAAACTTAACACTATCGGACAAAAGTAGAGCAACAATTCGAAAAATATCTGCAACTTCCGATATTATAATTATACATGCATGAATATAAACAAATGTATAATTAGTATTAAGACATCAAAGTAGGATATGATTATCGGTAACAAAAAAAATTTTTAGGAACAAAACAAACGAATTTATTTTGACATTTAGTTTTAAATGCTTAATATAAACACGTCAAAAGTAAAGCAACTTTTAAATATATTTTTAAAAAGAGGGTTTTTAGCGAAAATTGGGGCAAAAATAATTGTCTGAGGTTTAATTTATGTCTTTTTGAATATTTTTGTACTGGGTTAGTCATGCCAAGAGGAATCCGATTTCAAAAGACTTGAAGCAACGAGTTGTGAATGAATTCATGAAAAGTAACAAACAAGCCGATATTTCAAGACAGTTTGTGTTACCCGGTGCGGTGTATTTAAAATAGTTTCGTCGTGTAATGATAGGGGATACTTAGAGAAGTTACCAAAGTCGGGAAGGCCAAGGAAAACAACAGTATTGACCGACAGACGCATCAATAGAAGTGCTCAAAATGATCCTTGGGAGTTCGCACCTAGAATTATTACCGAAATTCCCGAAAATATGGTTGGTATACGAACTGTTCAAAGAAGGTTAGTTTCGACAGGAAATAGAGCAGCACGGTTGGCATTTGCACGTCGGCATTTAAACTGGACCGTCAAAGACTGGAAAATAACGTTTGAGTTTAGCAGTGGCCTGCAAAATCCCCAGAGCTTAACCCGATTGAAAATATCTGGGAAAAAGTAGAACGTCGTATTCGCACGCAATGTTTAAAAAAAACAATCTTCGGTAAATAAAATTTGTAAAGTTGGGACAACTATTCCCGAAAATGTTATTCAAAAGTTGATTGCTTCAATGCCGCGCCGTTGTCAGCAAGTAATTAGTAATAATGGATATTCTATTAATTATTAATGAAAACTTTTAATGGTTATTGCTCTAAAATGTCCAGTTTAAATTTTTATTGGCCTAAAATGTGCTAAATATTTTTTGTTTAAATAAAATACTATTGAAAGGAATTTGTTGCTCTACTTTTGTCGCTCCCGTTCTCGTTAATTTTTATAATCATTATTATTAACCATTCTTAAACTAATTTAAAATACACCAAAATGTTGTAAAATATTACTTTTAGTGTAAGGATAGCATTTGATTAACTTTAGCCAAAAATCACAACCCAATATTGTTTTTTTATTTAAACATGAATTTAAAAAAAAAAGTTGCTCTACTTTTGTCCGATAGTGTATGTCTCATGAAAAGTATACCCAACTTTTCTGTGTGACTGTGTTATTAAAGGTTTTTGCAGTACATCAAAAAAATGGGTTGGGTTTTCCTCCTCAGGTTGTTGTCAAAAGAATATTAATTCGTGGTATAACAATACTTTTTGACATTTTAACCCTAATTAATTTTTTATGAAATAAGTGTTTGATTAGATTAGTGTATTATATTTTAGTTGTAGTATATCAACATTAAAAAACATTACTAAATATTGGGTTTTTATTACCCATTTCTTATCGATCTGTTGGAATGGTTTCATTATTTCTTATGTGCAATATCTAAATCTTTATCCTACCTTTTTTGTTGTTAAAGGCCCTGGGGAGGAGGACTATAAGCAACAGCGTTGCTTATAATTTTAATGTGTTTTAATTGTCTATGAAATAATTTTTTAATATTTTCAGATAGTGACCTTAGAATGTTTAATGACGGAGACTTTATAAATCAAGATATGGACTTTCGGCCTAGAGATTTTGATATGAGGTTTCAAAACACAAGTCAGTTTGGACCAGGGAGGCTAGGAGGACCAATGAGACCAGGTGGTCCAGATGGTCCGATTGTTCCAAGGGGACCCATGGGACAAGGAACTCCTTTGGGACCGGATGGACCCGGTGGACGTGGACGTTCTTTCGGACAGAATGGTCCTATGGGACCTGGTGGGCCAGGACCCATGAGGCATGGAGGAACTGGTGACCTAGGTAACCCCATTGGCCCAGGAAGTTTAAGATCCGGAGGACCAGGGCTAAGAGGTCCAGTAGAACCTAGGGGAGGAGAAAGACATGACGATTTTACATTTGATGATTTTGGAGATAAAGATTTTAGAAATAATATAAATAGCTCAATGGATTATGATGAAAGCTATGAAGATTATGGGGACGACTTTGATGAGTATTATGAAGAAGGTAAGTTTAGTACCGAATTTTATATTTTATTTTATATAACTGTCGACTTTATAGAAATAGGCCATTATAACTCTAAATAATAATAATATGAACCAGTTTTCGTATATCCACTTTATAAAGGTTTTAACATATGTAAATACACAAATATTTTATGTTCGCCTTCTGGAGACAAATAAGAAAAAAGGTTAGTATAATTACTGCAATAATTTACTAATCAAACCGGTTATTTCACATGTTAAGTTTGAAAATAAAACTTAAGCTACCTGTAAGATAGAAGATAAAGTCTTACTAACGATAGTTATCTGAGACCTAAATTATATACACCTGGGCCCAGAAACACTCAAGTTTTACTGGTGGCAGTCAATAGAAGTTAATTTATACTAAATCATTAAACTTATTTTTAAATTCTGCAATTAAGTGGTTGACTTGCTTCTTGGACAAAAACAAGTAGCGATAAAAAAACAGCGGACGCTTAAGAGGTGATATAATACATATAAACTGACTCGAATGAATATCGCAAGGCGTGCTAAAATTAGTACCTACATATTTTCAAAACTTTTTATTCAGCGATACACTGTAGCGTTCCGACTACCTTTATTGTTCTTGAAACCACTGTTTCACAATCGCCCTAGTTGAATAAAAGCGATCTTTAACAGCCAATAGTCTTATTTGGCTCTTTGTTCTTTTCCTTCAAACTCCAATGCCCCTAGCTCTATGTCCTTGGCCTTTTTGGATCTCTCAGTTTCTCTAGTTGGCACACTTGCCGCATGTAAGCCCACAATTTGCCCCTTCTTTACGTCATTAAGCACTTAAGTGTGATCAAGTCTTAACACGATCGGCATACTGTCTGTTAGAATACAGCACAACAAACTTAAACTTTAGATAGTAAACTACATATGTGAGCAAAAATTCGTTAAATATTGTTATGATTTACTAAAGATGGGAAAAAGCCTTATTTTTATGTAACCGTTACGACTGTTACTGTTATTTTTAAATAACAACTTAAAATAACAGGTTGATGTTATTTTTAACACCTGGTATTCTGGGACCTGGTGGTGCAAGCGTATACTCGTTGTAAACGGGAGATCAACGCCCGGTCCGCCCTTCGCAAAAAATGCGAGATGGAAGAACGGCACGGTATGAATATTTGTTTAGTGATATTAAACGGGTTTTAAAGTTATGACTGTGGAATTTACTTTTTATAGTTTGTAGTTCAGTGCAACGGGAATTTACTTTATATAGTTTGTAGCCAGCCAGCAAGCCGCAAACGTATGCGACGCCGAAAGCTGCCCGGCAATAACAAAAAATATAAAGCTAAAACATCAGAATAAAATATTATTTTAAACGCGGCGGCACGATCGACGGCACCCGATCCCGATCTCATGATCGCGAACAGCGGCGCAGCGACAGTCCGTCGTCTACGGTGTGCAGCGTTTTCTGTTCTGGCGTTATTTTGCACCTGTTATTTTTAAACTGAAATAGCAGATGCGATTGTTATGCTCCAAATAACAGCTTAAAAATAACAGATAGTTAAATAACAACCCATCTTTATGATTTACTAACTTTCCGTACGTGAGTCGGACAATTTAGATACTCTGTATAACTTAACAACACTTTATTCACTATTTTACAATTTCACAATTCTTTCCGATCTTTACTCTGTCACTATTACTATATAACTAACAGCGGTCCTTATATACAGGATTGGCAAGGCAAGGGCTTGGGCGCCAATTTAGTTGGAATAGAGTAAGATACATATGGTACGACCCCAGATTGAAAAGAGAACGACAACAATTTCCCCTATCCCACTTCCAATACAACGACGATCGACGGCGCCTACGATTCGTAAGGATATTGTCGACAGTGTTGTCATTTCGTAAAATAGTTATTAGCAATTTTAGAAATGTTTTAAAAATCATACATTTAATAAATCTTTTCATTTAAAAAAAAGTTATGCGTTTAACAAAAAAAAAAGAAATTTGTAATAAATATTAGTATTTTAGAATGGCTAAAGATACTTTATTATTTTAATAATAGGTATTTATTATTTTATCGAGCAAGACAACATAAATAATTTTATTTTTACTGGTTGGCAACATTGCCCGTCGCGTTCACTTGCATAGCCGTCCGGGGTCCTGTTGGTACTGACTAGGTGTGCAGTGTTGGCAGATGAGATAAAGCAGAAATTGTGAAGAGAGTAGGAGATTCCAAATTACTTGATAATATTGTTAAAAAGAAAAACACAATGACAATGTTTAATACATTTATTAAACCTAATGTAACTTTACATTACACCAATTTAAATATTAAAACACTAAATAAACGGGTAACATAAATTTTAAAATGTTGGCCTAGCGTAATTTAGCAATAACACCTACAATACAAGGACAAAGTGCTGCGGCGTGACGTCATCACCCGGAGGCCGACCGAACATTGGTGCTACTACTGGCATTGCATAAATATTTATATTTTAAATCAATTGATTGCACTATTGGCGATTAACATAATGCACAAAAAATTAATAAATAAGAAAAGTAATGACAAAAACAAATAATAATAATTAAAAGAGTGGAAAATATGTCTCTAGACATTATATTTTAATTATTAAGTGATGCGTATTTTTACATTCTTAGATAGAAAAATGTCATAAGGTCGATAAACATCATTAGTAATAATATCATACAATTCATTATTGATTTTTTTGATAAGTATAAATTACCTAAAAAAATCATTTCGAATAAGTATTGAGTTTTCGTTTATTCCCTTTACCTAATCGATCTTTTTTTTTCCACAGTAATTTTTAATTAATGTGTTAGAAATACAACTCAATAAAATATCAATAATGGTTTTTACGGAGTGTGTATTGCAGCCTTCAAAATATATTAGATGTTCCTGTTTAACGAGAAATTTAAAAATTAATAAAGATAAAAATGATTTTTGAGAAAAAACATTTAGAAATTCATTTTCAAAGTCTTTTAGTACCTTTTGAAATATTACATACGAAAAAACCACTATTTAGACAACTGGATCTCGAGGATAATGAAGACCACCCCGATTTAAATGATTTATCAGGTTAAAGTTGTCTTCAACAATAAGTTCTTCATTGTATATTAACGAATTTTTGCAGTAATTACATTTTAATTTTTTTAAAGCTATATGACTGCAATAACCCGCTAAATAAGTAATTACAGACATTTGGCTTTTTAAATCGTCTATATCGGTGTCTTCAATGATAATATTGCTAAATATTTCATCTATTTAATTAGAATAACCCACAACACTGCCTTCATTATGATCAGGAAATTCGTGGGGTGATTCATAAAATTTGTCAATGTTTAAAGTTCCAAAACTGGAAGATTTTAATGGTAATATTGACTGAATTCTAAGTCTTTTTTCAGATTCATAAAGTTGCCTTATCGAGATATGATAATGCCCCCCAGCCAATTGTCTGTATTTTCCAAAACGATTTTCTAAAGGATCGGTTTGCGGTTTTCCCAAAAGCACATAGTTTAAATTTAGTTCGTTAAAACAATGTTAAGTATTAATTAAATTTCTTATGCGCTAAATATTCTTGTTTACTTTCTTCTATTGCCTGTTGAAAACGAATTTCATCCAATTCTATAAGTTTTTCATCTTTGCTTTTTCGATGTGAAATGTTTTTCGACAAGTATTTTGGACAATTGGGAAATTTACTAGGTACGCTTGTTTGTTTTAATCGTGGCAAAGTTAAACTAACTGATACGATCTCACCCGTTTTCATATCCTGTTGGGAAATTTTGTAAATAAAATCGCCTTCCTCAAAATGACACTCACACACTCGGCTATTATTATTTGGAATAAACTTTTCGCGAGGAATAGCCGTTAACCACTTTCTGCGAAGATTCTCGTCTCTGGGAAAGCGAAGCACCGCGCTTTTTTTCTACTCACATAGTTTCCTTTACATCCAGGAACACAGCACTTATTAGGCATTTTAAACACTACACTGTCGTCACTTATTATAGTACAAGAAAAACACACCTTAAATAAACAGTTCAAATTCAACGACCGATTTTATTGAGCGCGTTTATTGACCCAAAGAGAGTAAACACGGAGAAAATGCAAACGCGACGTCCATATTGAAACAGGCGATTTTCTAACAGGGTTGCCAAATAACACCTATACCAGCAACATTGTATAGTACAGCCAGTAATGTGTTCGACTGAAAGACAAAAACTTTTACTCTCAATCTGGCAATGTCGCTTTAAATACGTCAGCTGATTGCGGGCTGGCGACCGGGCAGGTGTTATTGGACAGGGTCGTAATAAGTTAGGTTAAAATCAATAGGCCTCCAGAGCATGACGTCAGCATCGGTTTTAAGTTAAGCGCTTTGTCCTTGTATTGTAGGTGTTATTGAATTTAGGCAATAGACACTACTACAGTATTATTCTTTTTATCGCTATATAATATGTCACTAACACCCAACTTTTGTATCATGTTGTTATTAATAGCAAAATCATAACAATTTTTGTCGCCAATTAAACGTTCTCTAAATAAAGTACTTTCGATGGTTTTAACTTACGTAAAATCTACAATACGAGACAGGACTGCGTGAAAATGCAAACAAATAAATTGTAAGCCACCTTACCTGCAATCAACGGGGAAAGTCATGTCGTTCTGCTCGTTAACCGATTGTAGGCGACGGGGATTCCTCGGTCGTTTCTTTTGATATGCCATTGTTATCATTCACTACAGGGACGGAGTTAATTATTAATTCGAATGCAATATTTTATTTTATAATGATTTATTTAAAAATCGTCAGAATTGCTACCTTATTCGTAAGATCTTGAAATCGGATGCAAAATCGTGTAATCTTACGAATAATCGTGAGATCTGGCATCACTAACTGTGTGTGTGTGTTGTCGCAGTCAGGCCGAGGTATTCCCTTCTTCTGGGGTCGGTAGAAAGGGATCAGCCGCTGCACGTTTTCTTTCTGTCTTTATTCCGCTAAAGCCTTTGCCTTTTTAATTGACATCTCCTTTTATCACAATCGTGCACCTAAGAATATGGTTTGCCAGACGTGCATACTGTTCTTAATGTTCCATAATATTCCAGAAACATCACATACACTATTCTTATACTACGCCTTATAAAAAAGGGGAATAATACTAAAAAATTCTTTAAGGGTGCTATCACATAATTATTTATATTTTTCATCTTGTAACAATATTAATAAAAGTCTTTTTTACTGAACTAAAAATAACGGTTGTTTTATATTATTTTGGCGGATTCATGTATTAAAAAGTCTTTGTTGGGTACTCGCCAAAGCCATTTTTCATATAAATACTAGGTGCTTACCTTTCTTTGTCACAGTATAGTAATAGTAGAAGACCGACTGAAATCTATAACATATCGCAAAACTATCTAAATTTTGGGTGTTTTATTAAATAACCCCTTAAGTAAGTAAATACATAGAGAAAATAAAGTCCACCTAATTGCATATGCCTGGACCGTACAAGGAACATGGGAAAAAAATTATTTTGGAAATTATTATTTTTTTATAATTTTTAATTTACAATTATTATAAGTATATTTGTTGTTGCTCTTACATAATTGTTAATAAAAAATTAAAAATAAATGGTCCATTTAATCAAGTTGGGGCTAAATTATCTCCCTAATGTTATAAACACCACCGCTAAATAACAACAAATTTAGTTACAGAATATTTAAGATATTTACAAAAAAAAACATTTTTTTTTTCTAATTTTAACACCCTGTATCTTGAGAACGAAGATTTTGCGGACCCATGTTTATATAAACTTTTTGTATCAAAATTCCTTAAAGAATTGTCTGTTCAATTTATGGTACATACTTGAATAACACCCTGTATACTTCTAGCTTGATTTAGCATGTAAAATAACTTAAGTTTTTTATTTATTTTTAAAAAACGGATTTATTTTATAGTAGGTTTTATGATTATACAATACTCTTATTTATAATGACTTGTTTTCCTAAAAAAATCTATACTGCAACTGTTACAATATTCATTAAGTTATTGACCTGAAATAAGTTTTTGCAAATTAGTTAGTTGGTTAAAAGTTTGTTGTAAGAAACAGTGTTTGATAGTTTCTACAGCACTAGGGCGTCCAAATAACAATTACTCATATCAGCTTTATTATACTTTAGAGGGCAACAACATACCCAGTTTAATGGCCTTTATAAAAAAAAAATATTACCGTAGTTTCTGGTGGGGTGATTTTTCATTTATGTTTATGTTTTTGTTGACAAAAAACACTTCGACGTGTGATGCAAGGGCAGATAAAAATAAACCCAAAAATAAAACTAATGTTGCATTTTAACAAAAAATAGTCCTAAAAAAGTAAAGGTTACCCTATAATATTTATTTTCAGAACCGCACAATAATTTCAACTCGAGCTGGCAACGCAACGGCGGCAATTTTCGAGGTGGCCGGGGAGGGGCTGGATTTAATCAACCTTTCAGGGGTCCTTATCGGAGAAATATATCATCCCAAGACGGCCCACCTCCTCAAGATGGAACCTGGAACGGTCCAATAAATCAACAGGAATTTCGAGGAAGAGGAAGAGGTCGGGGAAATTTAAAAGGGGGCCGTGGAGCTAAAAAGGGAGGCACACGTAATAAAGGTCAAAAGGGTGGTCGAGGTAGAGGTGGTAGAGGAAGAGGTGGCACGTGATTGTGATACATTTAGTAATAGGAAATATTATTGTATGGACTGTTTTATAGGCATATCTCAGGCAAAAGTCCTAGAGAATGAAGTATATCGTTATTTATTTTACCAATAAATTATAACACATTGGGGAAAAAATAATGAAACGTCATTCTTCTACAATTTTTTTTCACTGCTCATAGATTAATTGGTGAATTATTTGCCCCTATTAAGTTGTGAATAATTTTTTTTTCAATAAAATTATAAGGTAATTTTGACTATATTTTATTTCTTCTATCTTATTTTCAGGAAAATAATTTTTATTTAAAATTTTTAATTGCTCGTAAAAACTTATTTTAATAAACGAAAATCTTTAGGGAAAAATACTATATAATACATAGAGAAAAAAATGTGTATCCTATGCACACATTACCTATTTTTTTTAGGATTTGAATAACGTTTTATACAGTTGCATTCTGCAATGTAATTTTATTATTCATTTTTATTGGTGTGCACTATTATTTGAATTTAAAATATCGATCAAGTGTTAAAAGTAGTGGACGATATTCTAAGGGGGTGTGATTATCTTAAAACCCTTAATAAACTCTGTTTTGAATTTAATAATTTGTTAAGTTCAGCTGGTTTTTCTTTTCATAAATGGAGCACAAATTCTAAAACATTTATACCAAATTTTAGGATTAAAATGAAATGCCATTTATTCTGCTGTCGCCCAAATTTTTGACACCTCGGGATTTATTTCTCCTGTTGTGGTAATTGAAAAGATTATCATTCAGAAGCTGTGGCTTTTACAAATTGATTGAAATTCTAAAATAACGGATCTCAATGGGAATGCTTCACTAACAAAAGTTTTCGAGGTTATTGAAAAAATAGGTATTTTGGAAGATTTCGTACTCAAAAACTTACAAGACAAAAATATAGATTTGAATTTAGTGCAAGTTGTTATCCGAAATTTGGTGAAATCTATAAATATTGCCCCATTACGAAATATTTTTATTATATATTATATGCTCCAAATTTGGCAATACGAGGTTTCAAGTTCAGTTATGTTGGGGTACAGCCTTCACTAACTGAAAAAGCCGCGGTCAGACATATGGCAACTTCGCAACAGCTGGCACATGTCCGGTAAATTCAAAATAAAGGGAATTAATATTTATAGGAATTTAAGGAGCAATAATTCAAAAATATATTTTTTTTACCAAGAAAAACAGAATATTTAGTAGTCTGCAGATAAAAAAAAAATATTGCAAAAGAAAAAATATTTTTTTAAACAAGTGTATTGTGGGCAAAGCTGTCGGTAATTAAATTAAAATAATTGTAAAATCGAATTCACTAACTTCGCAGTAATTGAATTACGTTAATTCAATTACTTTCCGGAAAAGGTAAAATTGTATTTGGATTATCAATTACTAGCATAATTTAATCGTAATTGGTAATTGATTTTAACGAATCCCAAGTAATTCAATTACTTAGAAAATAATTCGATTACTTATAAAGTAATTGAATTACTTAGAAGTTAATTCAATTACCTAATAAATAATTGAATTACTACGAAAAATCCAATTACCTTTCTTTATAAAAAAGCGGCCGGAATTTTGGCCAGTCAGGAAGAGCATCTTAAAACCCGGCGGGCCGCTTTGAATCCGGCGAACGCCGCCTCGGTGCCGATTTAGTATTTTCGATTGATGCTTACTGCCACCGTTTTTATACTTTTTTGTAAAAAAAATCTGTTGATGTTTTTGGTAGGATAAAAAGAAATTTTTGTTTTAGGGTCATTTAATGTTGAACTTGTCGAGAAAGCAGTTTGAATAATGTGACGCGCGCATATTATACTAATATGCATATGATGCATATTAGTATACATATTTTGTTTGTTTAGTGTATCTTGTTTAATATATGTGGTAATTTAAATAGAGTAATTGCTAAAATATTGAATTACTTTTGGGTTTAATTGATAATTTAATTACTTTTAACAAACATGCTAGAAATTGGTAATTGTAATTGAATTACTTTTTAAAAGTAATTGTGACAGCTCTGATTGTGAGTAGAGGTAATACCATAATTTTTATTTTACTATTATTTATCATTAGACAAAATAAAATTCTACTTTTAACCTATTTACTAAAAAAAGTGTTTGGTTTCTTTTTTTTCGATGGGTTTCTTCTTGTTTAGCGACCCTCTTATTATTTTGGTTTTTTCGTATTCAGGTTTTTTGTTATTGTTATTTTAACATAATTATTCAACAAAATATAACTGAATACAAGGCAAACCATATTAAGAACCGTTTTAACTTTTATTACACTGTGTACAAGTACTTAAGAAATCAGTATAATAAATATCAAATTTTATATTGGCAATGGTAGGTTAACATAGAAGATATTTCTGTTTATTACATTAAATAAATTTGACTTTGTCTTTTTTTTTAATATACTGCATAATTGAACTCATGGGAAAAAAATATAAACAACTCTATCAGCACCTATGGATAATATCTTTCGCTAAGTCATTAATTAACATAATTTTTTCAGCTCTTACAAGCGTATCCACAAATGTAAATTTTTAATGAGTCATCAATATCTGATTTAATTCAGTAAATGGCTTGTAGTATAAAATTAAACTCATTTACCAACGAATTATCATTTTCAAATGATTTGGTAATATCGCTGTCAGATATTAAAGAAAACTTTTAATCTCAGAAATAGAGAAAAATACGCTTTACACGTATTTTTTCTCAGCATTTAAAAATCAAGTGAAACATTATAATTATAGCCTGATAAAATCCTATATTTTTCAAATCTTTTGTCTAGGTTTTTGCTTGTAAATTTTCCAGAGAAATAATTTATATGATAATGTTTAAAACTATATTTTATAATGTGTATAATAACAATTAAACTTTGTTTAATTGGATTATAAATTTCTTTGGTCAGGTGCCCATTACAGATTTTAATAGCCAGTTATCCCACCAAATGACAAATTTATTCATAAAATTAATTCTCATATCAGAATTAGAATAACCTTTAAAAGGTTTGCACCATTCAGTTCTCTTTAATGTACCTTTTAAAACATTTCTATTATTTACTATATCCCACCAATGTCTGATTATCTCTAAAAAGTCAGCTGTATCCTCACACTCTGGTATACCCTTCAAACAGGATATAGTCGACTGATGGAACATATTATCAGCTAAGTGAACTTTTTGACGTTTTAGACTTGAAGGATATAAGGACCTATAATTTAATTTGTATGCTTGTCTGGTTTACTGTTCCTTAAACATTGATAGTTTATCGATAGTATCGATAGTACATGTGCATTGATACTATCGATGTGCACGTACTATCGAAAAATATATTGAGAACTCTACGTACTACATCAAAAAATTAAAATTGTATCTAAGGTTTAGGTCATTATCGCCCTCTAGTAGAGAGAGAAGAAAGTTAAATTACTTAATTTTAAAAATATAACAAACATAACAGTATTCTATCCTGTATTTGTGGAATCGAAATGGGAAGTACCGAATTTTATGTCAAACTTTGTTTACTTTTTATTTTTTAAGGAGTCTTCTGTCTTCCTCTTACTGCTATTTATTTACATTTGGAATGTTTTTATCAAGCTTCTTCCATTACTTACTTTTTGTTTTTGTTTGGATATACCACAACAATAAAAATCAAAATATTGAGGTGTTCAAATTCCAAGATTTTTTTCTATTTTAGGAATTACTTGAAACTCGATAGTATGGATACTATCGATATTTTTTATAATTATATCGATAACTATCGATAGTTTATACTATCGATGTTTAAGGAACACTAATCTGGTTAATCAATCTTTCTCCTATTCATAAACATCAGTTATATCTTGAAATGACCATGCACACTTTAAATCTTTAAATGGGTTTTTGGCGACCGATGGAATTTAACCAAATTTTAATTGTTATTAAGGTCCTAAAGAGAAGCAATTTTTGTCATTGCACCAAAACTCTAGACCTACAGGGTGACCCACTAGAGCTAGGTATAATCTGTGTCTTGCTAATTTAAAAAATAATGGTTTGCTAAATATTAACGGTATTTAAATAGTAAATAATACTATTACTTTTCATATTTACTGTGTATATTAACTTATTTAACTATAAAGTGCTATTAGGTAAAGTAAAAATACAGGGTCAATTAGAAAACCAATTGTTTAACGCCATATGAAAAATAATAATAGGTATCCAAAATATTTGGAATATTACTATAAAGAAATAATAAATTAGGCCAAAATAATTGTACACAAGTAGGGATTTTAAATAATCTTTTAACTGCAGATTATACAGTACAGTATATAGTGTACTTCTAGTACAGTACCATACAGAAAAAATAAATTATACCTATTTTCAAGAGTGCTTTACGTTTATAAAACGATTCGATTTGAAAATAAAAAGACTTGATGTAGATGTAGATGAAATCAATTTTAATTTTTTACACTTAACTTTGCCATATCTCAGATTAAAATATTTTGGGACATATACGGTAAAACTAGCTCCAGAATATATTCAAGATGCAGCCTCTAGACAAAGAATTATTGAATTTATATTTCAAGTTAAGCAGTTAAAAGCAAATCTTATCGAAGCAAAAATTGTTCTCGGTTTACTAATGCTACAAATTGTGCTATTTATCGAATATAATGAAAATAATATAGACGATTATTGAATCGTCTATATTATACTGTACATGCAAAATGGGGGCAGGGACTTTAGAAACATGTGCCCACGTATCTAGTGTCTTAAGGTATCTTGAGTATGCAAGATTTGAAAGCAATGTACATTATCCGCCGAGAGATTTATTAAATGTTATTGCTGAAGCGGCAGATAGAAATCGGCAAGCGTAGGTTAATAGGTCAGTAATTAAAGTGATTTTTTTAACTATACTTAAAGGATCGATCACTTTTGGAATACTCTGTATATGCTATTGTAAAAATATTTAATTAAGAGTGTAATATCAAATTTTTACACTTAAATGTAATGAAATTATTTACTAACTTAAAGTACTTTCTAATTTAAAAAAAAAAAAAATCGAATATATCTGAAAGTTTAAAAATTATATAGGGGACAAACTTTTTTTACATCGATCTTTTTATTTTTAAGTCGAATCGTTTTATAAAGGTTGTTGTTACCGTGTCCAAGTGACGAATCGCGCGCTATTTTCAGGGCTCTGTAAAAATTATAAATATTAAAGATACAGTTTCGGGAGGTAGGACTTTTATTAGGAAATTTCCTCCTCTTTTCGGATCCGTTATCAAATTTTGAATATCTTGGATAGTTTTCGAGATATTCAAAAAAACCAAACCCCTACCTTTTTTTTTATTGTTTATAACTTTTGCAATTTCCATCGGCCCCTTTTGGGACTTTTCCTTAAACTTTCTACACAATATTCCGAATCGAATGACACTTTGATCGTAATTTTTGGAGAATATACAAGAATTTCATCCAAAAAGGTACATGTTGACCAGACTAATGGTCATTAAGCATATTTTAATTTCTTATTTGACCAGTCATAAAAAAGTTACATTCTAATATAAGGACAAAATCAAATAAAAAAATATTTACTTTTCAGGATATATACGATTAGAGAAAGAAATTCCATTATCAGAAGTACTTTGATACATTGTCCTATTAATAGAATGGTTACCACAATACCAAATTGTTAATCATTTCTTTTGTTGTTTTACCAAGTATAAGTTCTTTAACATTATTTAGTCACAGTTTTACCACTTCATACTGCCAAATGCCGAGCTTATAGACCGGGATCCCATGGGCTTTTTTTTTATAATTTATAACAAGTTAAAATTTTGTAAGTGGCTTCGTTTCGATAAGTCGCCCTAACTCTGACTACAGCAACATTAGACCGTGATAGGACTGCTCCCGAGAAACCTCCAAACATGCCGATTTTTCAGGTGTTGCAAAATGTATACCTAATAGGGTGATTCTTACATGTTTTGTTAAGATTTGTATAAAAAGAAAGAAAAAGTATTTGTCCTACAAAAATTATGATAGGTATACCGAGTCCTCCACGTTAAACATGCCAAAAAAACATATAGGTATAACGTCATCACTAACAAGTTAATTTTTTGAATATTGTTTAAAAAAATATATTTTTTAATTATTTACAGTATTGTCCTACAAACACGTCAGTCGGATTTTGTAGTCCTATAACCTAAATATTTCAATTTTAGGGGTGCTACTGTACTCATTACTAACAGTGGGGCAAAAATAGCAGATGGTATTTTACCACTTCATGCTGCCAAATGCTGAGCTTATAGACGGGGATCCCGTGGGCTTTTTTTTGATGATTTATAACAAGCTAAAATTTTGTAAGTGGCTTCGTTTCGATAAGTCGCCCTAACTCTGACTGCAGCAACATTGGACCGTGATAGGACTGCTTCCGAGAAACCTCCAAACATACCGATTTTTCAGGTGTTGCAAAATTTATGCCTAACAGGTTTATTCTTACATGTTTTTGTAAGATTTGTATGAAAAAAAAAGAAAAAGTATTTTTCCTACAAAAATTATGATAGGTATACCGAGTCCTCCACGTCAAACATACCGAAAAAACATATAGGTATAACGTCATCACTAACAAGTTAATTTTTTGAATATTGTTTAAAAAATATTAGTTTTAATTATTCACAGTATTGTTCTACAAACATGTCAGTAGGATTTTGTAGTCCTATAACCTAAATATTTCAATTTCAGGGGTGCTACTGTACTTATTACTAACAGCGGGACAAAAATAGCAGATGGTATGTAATTATATTCTATGAAGAAAAAATGAACTCTATAAAAATAGTAATAGGCAAAGCTAGTCCTACAATATTTTTTTTCCATAAGAGTGATTGAATTTTATACAATAGTTTGATATTTGGTCAAGAAATAAATATTGGGCACCGCCTAATGGATGTAAAATTACTTGTAGAATGAGAATCTCTACATAGATTTGACAAATTATTACGGAAAATTGGAGAAACGGGTTTTTCTTTAAAAGGTAGTTAAAATCAACTTTTATTCAGATTTTTCTCATTTAATTTTAAATGAAATAAATCCAAAATTGGTGTACCAATTCCTTGAAACATTAGAAGGGCAAACATGTGTCAGTAGATAAATCTTTAAAAGATGGGCTTTGGGGCCATCAAACCAGTAATATTTAAAGTGATTATCAATTTTACTCCGATCATAATCTTTCGTTTTTTTATGTTGGATATCGCATGTAATCATTGCACCATGCACTTGCAATATAAACAGTTCTCAATTCTTCCTTACAAGGTGATAGATTTGAGGCATCATATCCAATATTTTTTTTTTAAACTTTTTCGCTATTGCTTTTAGACTTATAATTTTTTTAAAAGACCGTCGTGATCTACATTATTTTTTGATTTTAGACTGTACCTTCTGCATACATATACATAACCGAACTGATGCAGAATTGATTAGAGTTTTTTCTGATGTTATTAAAATAGTGCCTAATACTGGCTTATTTCGAAAAAGCAATAGATTTTTTAATTTACCGTTGGGGTTGCGCCATATTGCTGTAGGTTTTGAGACTTAAAAATAATTACCGGTTATTTCTCTTAAGCACTTTAATTAAAAAAAAATCCCAACGCTGTGAAATAAATGGTTTCCGATATACAGCCGGCGTCCTTTCTTATTTGGATACCCGCTACATGTATATACATTATTTGCAAACCATAATTCATTATACATTTTAATATTTTTCAATGATTAGTATTATTATTATTACAGTATACGTATTCATATACGTAATTTCTTTTATTTGTTATCTTTTTATACAGGAATTTATTAAAGTTACTATTTCGTATGTTTATTTAAAGGTATTGATATTAGTTAGTTGTACCCTTGGGCAATTAGCAAATCGTATTAAAAAATGCAGTTTTATCATTTTACTTCAATAACCCAAATTTGAACTCAGTATAGCTAAAATGGCTTAATTTTTTTAATAAAATTTCAATTAATTTGAATCAAAGAATACAACAACACATTAAAAATATAGAGAAAATGGTTAACTGTTTCCTGACCATTTATTTTTTCAAAAAATAATATTGTGAAATTTTAAGCGAAGCCTGCCATTTTCAACCTCTTTTAGTAGATTTTTCACCACTATCTATAATATTTTTTAAACAATATTTAAAAAATTTGCTTGTTAGTGATGACGTTATACCTACCTGTTTTTTTGGCATGTTTAATATGGAGGACTAGGTATACCTATCATAGTTTTTGTAGGACAAACACTTTTTCTCTCTTTTTATAAAAATCTTAACAAAATATGTTAGAATCAATCTGTTAGGTATAAATTTTGCAACACCTGAAAAATCGGCATGTTTGGAGGTTTCTCGGAAGCAGTCTTATCATGGTCAAATGTTGCTGCAGTCAGAATTTGGGCGACTCGTCGAAACGAAGCCACTCATAAAGTTTGACCTTGTTATAAATCATCAAAAAAAACCCACGGGATCCTGGTCTATTATCGTATAAGTCACTATTGGAAAAGCACACTCTTCACTGGGGTTTTGTTCGTTGCCATACCAACTATACTTTGGGATCTATAGTCTATTCTAGATATAACATATATTTTATCGACAAGTAATGCAACCACTTTTTCAAATGTTTTAAAAATATTTATAAGTAATTTTTATTGTTACTGTCTTCTCTGGGAGAAACTGATAAAAATGAGGGAAAACGGGTTGGCAGGGGGGGGAGGGTAAAAAAAAATACTTACTCAATTGATAAATTATCGTTTTTTATCATAAAAACATGAAATACAACTTTTCATAAAAATAAACCCCTTCCAAGTAATGGCGCAAGGAAAATTGTGATTTTTGCCAAAAAAATGTTACATTGTTTAAGTTTTTTAATTTAACCGAAAACGTGGTAGTATTACAAAAAAATTATATATTACTAATATGAAGTATTTTAGTTGACAAATAAAACGTTTTTTTTTTAATTTTTGTACGATGAGTATGAAAGGAGATATGGCCTGGGAAAAATAGTTGTAGGTACCTTTTATGAGGTAGCACAAAAACCTCTCAAATAAGCTTAGGGCAAGATGTTGATTGTGAATATATTATAAATGACATAATAATTGTCACTGGCCGATAGCTATGTTTGTTAGAAATTATCTAAGTTAATTGGTCAAGTATTAACTCAATATGCTCGGTATATGAAAATGAATCATCTTAAGCTTAAACATACGCCTTTGAAAGTAGTTCGACAGCTTGTTTTATAGATTATTGATAGGACGGTCTTTAATATTGTCTACTATTGTATATCGAGCTAGTAAAGTTGCGACCACCTTTCTAATTTTAAATTAAATGGCAAAATCCATTTTAGTTTATTAAATGACAGCATGTTATTTTTTAAGTATACTTTAACATGTAAGTCTTTGTCTGCTATAATAGATAAACATTTATCAATATTACCTCCAGGGGATGTATTAATTTCTTTTTATTTTTTTTTTTTAGTCAAGTTATTAAAATCGGATATTATATCAGCATATATTATATAATCTCTTCTTGCCTTTGTATATTTTTTTTTTCATCTTTTTCCTGGGTCCTTTTGATTTATCTTCTCCATGGATGATAAAAATTTTGGTACATTCTCAAATATACTTGGATTAGCACCTTCACCTAGTATAGGATATTTTAGTGCCACTTTATTCGTTTCTCGATTTGGTAAAGTAAATTTGTGAAAGCGAATAATGCTACTATCAAAAAACTGTTTGGACCACACTGCACAGTTTTTTAAAGGGTTCCCGATATCCCTTATATAAATTGTGATTTCGCATTTTCCATTTTCTTTTTAAATTGAATCATAATTAACTTAACAACCCGAAATGCAATCTAAAGAGAATCTAAAGAGGGAGCATCTAAAAGAGAATAAAGAAAAACTAATGAAACTGTAACAATGATATTATTGTAAAATAGGTACTCATATGTTTAAATAATGTATGGTAGTGGAGAAACGTAAATCGGTACGCCTTCGCACCATAAGAAGTGCCAACAAACTCTGCTATCGGCTAATTGAAGACTGAATCCCAATAGGTGCAAATTTAAGGTTTGGACGCCCTGTATAATGACTATTGCTAAGTAAGACACTAGAATAAACTAAATATACATAGTGTATTTCCAATAAATTTTATAGTTTACTACACTACAATTTTTGCGATATTATAAAATTATTTTTTTCCCTTTGACAAAAAATTGATTTGAATTTGATATTGTATTTACTTTAAAATCATAGAAGAAAGAAAAAGGTTGTTATTTACTCTTTTACTAGAATCGCCTTAATAAATTGTCAAGGGTTTACAAGATTTAAAGATAACTTATTATCTAAAAACAATATGATTTGTTTACAAATTTATTAAAGCTTACTTTTACAAAAAGAATATGTAAAAATAGGTTACAAATTTTCCTCAGAAAAATTGGTAAAAATTCGTTTTATTGACTTTCGTTTAAAAACTGAGTCTATAAGGCGTGAATTTTTCGACGTTATGTCACAATTGAGAATATTTTTCATCACTATAAAGTTAGAAAAGTTAAATTCAAAATTAGAATTAATTTACAGTTTTGGAGACACCCGGTATTCATTATTGACTCAATATCTCATCAACAAGTTCAAATATTACCTTTACTCTCTGCTAATCTTAAAAAAAAAACTACCATTTACTTATCACTTTTCCTTTTTATTTACTGCTCCCAGCTAACGCTTGTCCTGTCATAGTCCTGTACAATCACTTTACCTTTGAACCTTACGTACATGTCAAATTAAATTCGACAGAGACATACTTGAATAACTTTTAGTTAGAAATGTAGTCTTTGTACAAAAACCATATAACTTTATTTGGTAAGAGAGAAAAGATGTGATAGACAATTTTCTTGTGCTAACACTAAGAAAGTAGCATTAGCTACCATGGAAACTGACATTCCATCAAATTATTTAAATAGCAATATTTCGGAGTGAATTTTCCGAAAATGCTGTAGAATATTTTAACCTTCTTAACGCAATAAAATTAGAGAACCTTCCATTCATGGTTAACTCCACCAAACACACAGCTGTAATGCCTGTCCCCGGTCTCTTGACGCACGGACTTTGCCATCCAACCCATTCTTCTTTCGTTTATTTCTTGCGCTTCTGGCGGACGAAATACAAGGCTTTATCGAATACGCTATGTCAACACAAGTTTACGAAATCATACCGAAGCAATGGTACTTTGTTTGCTTAGTAATTTTTAGAACGGGTAAGGAATTTTTAAAAATGATTTGAATTTATTAAGGCGGCGTTGTTACGACTAAAAGGGAAAGTTACTGTTTAAATTTAGATTTTTATTATTTTATAAAAATTTAGGAGGAATGTTTACGTACTTGTGGTTGTAGATAAAATAGCTTTCAGGTTGCAAGACGTGTTTCTGCAACATATGGTAAACGCAAAACAATTTCCGATGCACGTCATATGCTTTCCGTGATGTCAGATGTTGGCAGAATTGCCAAATTGTGATGAAAATACTAAGCCAGTAATATTTTTTTGAAAATGGGTATTATTTTTTTAAAATGATATTATTTTTAGTAAAGATTCACCCTAATCAAAGGAAATTTAAAAATTAAATATTTATTTGGTTTCATGATTAATGGTTTTTAACAGAAATAAGTTAGGAATCTTGACAATGCAGATATAACTCAAAAATATGAATCTCTATATGTTTTGTTTCTGCAGAAGCAAAAATATGTGAAAATTACTTTTTCGTATTTATTTGTCATAGGCCTTGCAGAGTCTATTAATCTAAAGGGGTTATGACATCGTCGAGAATGGGGATAGCAAAAGTCCAAGACGTGAGGTAGTGAAAAGGGTCGCTTATGTTGGCGGCCCTGTCGGGTAACTCTAAAAGTTACTAGCATTCTCAGCTGTGGACAGAGTCGTGCCACAAGTAGAAGTTTTTATATGGGGTTATTTTTACAGTTGAAAATATTTGTGTACAGAGTTGATATTTTATTGGTTTTTTTTTTAATCTTGGGACAGTCCACAAAGGCTGATGCCTAAGTACTAACATACCGTGGGTGTCTTCAGTGTGGTGAGAGGAAGTTTGTTCACACGGGACTTAGGAGGTTTTGACTGTTTTTACTATATTGTTTTTGGTAGTGTTTAGTCGTGTAGTTTTAATTAGTCCTTAGTGTGCAATAGACCAAAAAGTTGTGTTTCCCATAAGGATTCTGTTATTTGCTCGGAGCATGTTAAAAAAGACGATTTTTATGTCTTCCAGAAAAATTGCAAAAGCGGTGATTATGAGATCCTGATCAAAAAGGAAAAAGGCGATTAATAAAAGAAGGTAAGGTGAAAAATATGATATATCCTAATGCTGCTATTACTAACAAATATTTTTTTATT
>JAHBCN010007642.1:0-42428 GCA_019359885.1 Listronotus oregonensis | reverse complement strand
TTTTTTAAAAAGAATTTTAAAATTGATGTCATTTTCCTCTTTTACGTGGAATGCCCCTTAAATTATCTAAATGAAGGAATATTATTCCTAACCAAACTATGTTAAGGTAAAAACAAACACAATATACTTATTATCATTTATTGACTTTTTAAAAATTTCTGCCAATAAAGTAATTAAAAAATTCTTAAGACAAACACAATTTAAAAATTTATACAACGAATGCAATGGACCTTTTTGCATTTAATTCCGACAATGTTTTAAAAGTAAATCTAAAAGCGTGAAAGATATTGTAAAATACTACTATTACAGTAAAGAATATGGACTACTTGAGTATTAAACTAAAATTAAATAACATAATACACCATTAACACTTATTTCTAAGGTTTTAACAAAGAGCCTTAGAAATAAATTGAGTCACAAACCAATCAAACCAAAATTTTGGATGATTTTTTTTTTTTTTAAATTGACATGGAGCATATAAATAATTTGTCAGCCATGTATATACAATTGAGTAAAAAAAAACTAAATTGTATAAATCATACAGTTTTGAAAAAAGGCGTCAAAAATCATTAGGTTGTTAAAACTACTGTTAGCATCCGCCACTTCTGAAATTTAGTAAAAGACACGCAATACTAAGTAGATATTCTTACTATTTTTGTGCTTAATAGTAGGTATACTTAAACAATGCAGGCAATTTTGACTGGCAATCAATTAGTATAAATTTTATAAAATATAGAAAATATAAAAAAAAATTATAGTTATATATAGTTATAAAGTTAAATAAAAAAAAATAGCAAAAGGCCCATTATTTGTAAAACAAATATACTACAAAAATATGGATTGTGTAAAAAGATAAAAATATTACGTGTTAAAATAAAAAGTTGTCTTTGTACTTTACATAACGTTCTTACTAGTTTAACCACATTGCAAAGCACAAGGCGGTTCTAAAATCAAATTAAAATCACTAATATTTGTTTCAAATCTTAGTTAGGACAATACTATAAAGTAAACTATGTATAAATCAAAAAATAAAACATTTTTACATTTGCTTTTTTATAAATTAACTGAGTATAGTGACTACTTGACAATAATAAGAGTAAAGTGTATAGCAATATGCGAAATTTATGATATACATTCTGGACGCCACGACAGTTACAAACGGAATTTTCAGTTTTAATGAGCTGTAACTCGAGCTAGAGTTCCATACAACTCAAACGAGCGCAACACACAATCCCACTTCTGAACACTTTAAATAAACTAACACCAAACTTTTATTCCCTGGTCAACTGAAACCCTTACTTAGATTGATATATTAGTATATTACATATGTCTTTTATTAAATAACTTACTACTGTACACCACATGGATTGTACTAAAATAAGTTATTCAAATGTGGTATCAAACATATTTAAGTCTCCGAAAGATGCCGCACCCCCACCGTCTAACATTTGAAGCATGTCAGAAAGTTCATGAGGCTGTGGTTGTGTGGGTGGTCCAGTACTACCAGATCCAGGTCCAGCCTCAGAAGTTTGAGGTGCTCCTTGCCAACCGGCCCATTGATAAGAAGCAGGTGCTGGTGCGGGAGCGCCAGCTGATGCTGCTCGTCCTCCACCACTCAGTTGGGTGTACGTAGGACCAGGCGAACGGGGACTTGGTTGTCCATATTGATAACCATCAGGAGCAGGTTGCGCTTGTGGCTGAGGCTGTCGGAGACTCCAAGCAGCTGCCGCGGGTGTTGGGCTGGTTGTGCTTCCTTTGCCGAGCCTAGCAAGTACAGCCGCGCCACCTGAGCTAGCCGGTGTCTGTGACGGTGAACCGTACTGAATGGGCGACTGAGTCGGCTCATAACTGCTGTAGACATTCTGTCCACTACCAGGTCGTTGTTGGGCTTGTTGTGGATCCGTCATTAACCGAGGGAATCGTTCATCTTGTCTTTCGTTGCAACCTGACGCTGTGGACATAGGAAGGTACTCGCTTTGCAAGAGTGTAGCGGGATGCATGTGCGAATAGAGTCCGGTTTCACGCCTTTGTAGGCTGTAGTCTAACCCGGGCTGCTGGTACCCAACTTGTTCTGGTGCCTCAGTATTGGTTTCACCGCCTGGGTGCAGTGATTTAGCAGTAGTATTTGTGCAGACAATATATTCCACCTCATCTGTGTACGGGTTTAAGAACGAAAATGCGCTGGTTCTTAGCCACACCCATTCTCTATTTTTGGCTCGAAACCGGTACATTACTGACAACACCTGGCCCTTTAGCTTTAGCACTGAAAAAAAAAAAGAGAAACATATTAAGAAAATATTAGAATTATACGGTACATAATTAAGAACTTTAATATATCTTTGGTAAAATTATCATTACATTAAACATAGGTTGATTATGGGTCCTTTATTTTTCAGGAATAATGCGCCACCTGCTTTATTAAACTGGATCACTAAATTGGCTACTATCAATCTTAGGTGGCAGCTAATCGATAGGGAGGTCCTAACTTAAGCAAAGCAAGCAAAATATTAAAAATGTTTACACGACGAAATTTATTTGGTCATTAATTAAAAAAAATATGCTCTTCACACTATTTTTTTTTTTTAATCCAGTGGTTCATTAATTTTTAAACTTTATTTTCTGTATGGAGTAATTTGACATAATTGTTTTATATGCAATCATCTGCGTTGTTCCAAATCAGGTTTAGATATTGGCTTGCGAAACTGAATATTCGAGTGAAAAGGGAAGATATTTGGTGTGAAGATGAAACAAGAGTCAATGCCAATACTGAGTCTTGGGAATTCCAGCATTTATTAGCTAGTGATAGCTAGAATAATGGCCATTTACAATATCAAAAAATGTCGATTCGAAAGGAAACTGGGCAGTTTAGAACAAAATATATGTGGAAGACCGTAGGAAAAAAGTTTTTTAAAAAGCGCTTCATGCCAGAAAGGTCAAAACTCTTAGATATGTCCAGGGCAACGATCTGGGATTCGCCAAGAAACTTTCGGTTATGGGAAGCAAATGAAAGAAGATCTTCGAATGTTTCAAAATTTGAAAATTATTGATTTTTTTCATTATCTTGCAAAACTAAGGAAGAGATACAGGTGGATTAGAAGACGTACCTTTAGATCCTTTCTTGGGGATAAATTTAAAACAGACGGCTTCCATATGTCGACAAAAACTTGTCATAAGCAATCTGGAAAAGGCGATTAAGAATAGGTGCAAGTTCAGGAGCAATATTTTAAAACGATTGCTGGTTTGCCCTCGACCCCAAAGTATTTCTTGGAGTTAGGAGATGATAGGTTGGGCTTGATCTACTTAATCTTTAATATGATTTTATTTATTGACATTTTATGGAGAACAGCAGCAACTGTTTGAGAAAAAAATTAATAGGAGGATCAAGAGTACATCTGAAAGCAAATTATTTAGCAAAGAATTCAGCTTGTGCTTGAGGGGTAGAAATAATTGCATCAGCGAAGGTTAGAGGTGAAAAAGAATTGGTACAGAAATGTTGACTGATGTTTTAAGCAAAACGTCAAAAAGATTTGCTTAAGTTCAAGCAAAGCAGGACTTTTATTTGTAAATTGTTTAAACAATCTTTGGTTCTGCGATAGTGCAACTGTATCGGTATCTTGCTTTAATGCTGCCTTGTCGATTTTTCAAAAAAAAAATTTTTTTGTGCTGGGGTTTTTAAAATTTATCTACTCTTCTCGTCTAGTTTCATTACTCCTTTCACTCTGATCGTACTGGTAAGAGTGAAAGGAGTAATGGTACATTAAAGTTTTAGTTTTTTTTGTTTTTATTTAAAATAAATATTAAAATAATACTGAATATTTACTTTATATTTCCAATTTTCCAATTTCTCCTAAAAAGTTCGTAAAATTTTAATTAGTTAAGTCTTACATGTCTTATTGGCAGTGTGAAGATGCAGAGCAATAGAAAACCTTTAAATCCATAATAAATGTGGTCATTTTTTTAAAGTTATTTATAAGAGAGATTTAATTTACTGCTATTTATTGCGCATTCATTTGTACCTAAACAGGTTTAACACAAATAGAAGATGATAACCAGCCATATTCATTTTTATCTGAAGATTTTACTTTAATAAACAAGGCATTAATCTAAATAGTCTTATTATGACCTTGTTATATGTCATATTAACATGACAGTGACATTATTATGTTTACGTTGCGTTGCTATGTTTTAAATATGTTAATGCTCCTGGTATAATAACGCCGAGAATGACTTATTATAATTTTAAGTATGCTTATTATAAACAGGAAATAAAGTAGCACTTGTTATTCTTTTTTACTGAAACTTTGTATATTTTTAAACGTGCCAGCTAATTTTATTCCATTTATGCATAAAATGCCAAACTAATCTTTGTTGCTTGTACGTGACTAAACAAATACTTATATATTAGGCAAGCTTTAAAAATAAATAAAAAGTCCACAGCCGATAGCATAGGAAAATTAGGTGAATATTAATTACTTATATTTTAAATACAAAACACAAAAATGTGTTCTTTTTTATAACCACGGAAATATTTACTAAAAAGTTTTCTAAAGTAACCTGTATGAGTATAGTAATTTTATTTTTAGAAGCTTTTATTTAACTTTCAATGTTTGTATGTTTGTTTAGGTCAAATTTTAAACTTAATTTTAAAGCTTTTATTCTCAACCGATTGAGCTAAAATTTTACATGAACATTTAATTTGAAGGAAAATACATGGATAGCTAAGTGACGTCATTCTACATCTAATATGGCGGACCGCTCAAGATGGCGGACTAGTTATTTTCTATGCACTACCAAGATATGGGTATCAAAGGAAAGGGTTTGCTGAGAAGAATACTAAAAATAAAATAAAGTCACTTTAAATCCAAATTGGGCAGAAACGTTATTTAGGTACAACGCGGTTATTTTGAGCCATTAAAAAATATTTGTTATGGGCGTAGTGTCATCTTGTGTGGATATTTGGCAACAGTGCTATGACGACATAATCCTGAGACAAAGTTTATGCTAAACAAAAATTTTTGGATAAAATTTCTGATTGTACCGTGCGATCCATTACAAGTGGACCCCCAGATTTTGGCCCTTTTTTTATTTTAGAATTTTCAAACTAAAAATTCATTTAAGCTCAAAGTTTTTTATGACTTAAAATTTTTTGTTGGTGTTAATTTCCAACGAGTAACTAGTCCAATCATTATACATTTTTTTTTAATTAATGTTAACAGATATCTGACTGCGCCATGACTTCCGGAATAACCTGTAGATTACTAAAATCAAAAATCCAACCAATTTTTTTAGGTAATTAACAATGATTATTAAAAAAGCGCCTTTTTTTGTTTTTTTTTTTAATTAAACAAAAAGTACTGATTATATCACTCTACTCATAAAAGACCGTTTGTAGAGAATTCAAAACCACAAAACGGTTTTTGAAAAATCCCGATCCGACCATTTTTCACCGAGAAAAGCCGGAAAAACGCTTAAAACAGACCTTTTTTCAAAAAATTCGTATCTCCGTTAATTTTTAATATTAAGGGCTGATTTTTTAAGAAATAATAGTCAATAACATATACTTTGAGCTGCCGAAAGATGAAAGTTGTCGCATTAATAGTTTTTATTTAATCGCACTATAAACAAATTTGGCCCCTTATCTTGAAGTGCCGTGAATATTAGGCAAATTGTCCGATTTGAATTTTTAAACGCTTTTTAAAGTTGAGATTAAAAGCTACAAATTGTATATCTTACACTTTTATATAAGTTTGGAGAACCTTGTTAAAAATGCTTGTGAACCTAGCGCGTCGAGCGAAAATTCGCGACCGAGACGTACTGAGTCGACCGTGGAGGCGGCACCCAGCAGCGAATATACGTCTCGGTCGCGAATTTTCGCTTGACGCGCTAGGTTCACAAATATTCACGGCACTTGCAAGATAAGGGCCAAATTTGTTTATAGTGCGATTGAATAAAAACTACTAATGCGACAATTTTCATCTTTCGGCAGCTCAAATGACTTTCTATCGTGAGAGAAAAATAAAATTAAATTAGGAAAAAAAATTTTAAAAATTGTTTTATGACCTGCAAAAGTCACGTTTTCTTAGGACCCCCGTCCACTCTTGTCCGATCTTGTCACACTAAGCTATACCCACCCCCCTGTTATGCGAACGTACTTTTTGAACGGCCCCTAACTATAAAGTGACCAACCGATAAAAGGACTTATAATTTGTGTATCTTCTTTCACACTTTAAACGAAAAAATTAAGAAAATTGAGATTGTATCTACTTTGTGTAAACCTGTTTTTCCAAGAGCTATATTATTTAATATTTTGAATGTACATACATCTTAAGATCTGTATTAAATTTTGAGGTCAATTGGAGTAAAATTGACGAGTGGATTTATGATAGTTATAATGACCGTTGCTCCAACTCAGTTGCGTGAGCGTAAACAACTTTAAATCGATTTTCCCAAACATGTAATTTTTAAAGTCGGTGACCACCATTCCAAAAAAACACTGAACCGATCGTTTTAAAAATTTCTACACATATTCTACATATAAATAACTATCAAGTGGCGTCGAGCATTTTTTTATTTTTTAATAAGTATCAATCTTACAATAACAAAAATAGGTCGATTTTATTGTCAAAAAATCGACATTCCAACTTCAAAATGATGCAAAAAATTCAAAAATTGATAAAATAAAAAACTCGGCGTCAATTGAGGGAGAAACTAACTTATTAAAACAATCTGCTTTTTTTATTTCAAATAATGAAGTGCTGAGAAATCGCGGTCACAGCAAAAAAAAATTCGAGGCACTAGCGGAAAACTGCAATAAATCCGTGATTTCTTTATATTTTTGTAACAATTTGTTTAAAAATATTCTTCAAATGTTGTATTATAATATACTAATTTTTAAAATAAATCTATAATAACAATATGTTTTAAAAATTGTTAAAAATAGGCCTTTTTTTGACCGAACAAACTACCCCTTCCCCTTAAGATTTTACAATCAAAGTAAGTCATGGCAGAAAAGACCATTTTCATAAAATATTATTATACCCAGCAACAGCAACATCCGAACACAACAATCCTCTATTTTAACCAACTATTAGGCCATACAAAGCCAAAAAATGTGCTTTAAGAAAAATAATAGTCAAATACATTATCTACTAACCTTGTTCAAAACTGTCTTTCATATGCGTCTGATCTTCAGGATGAAACAGATCGAAACAACTTTTGCCCAGCAATTCAGGCGGTGAGTATCCAAGGAGTCCCATAACTCTTTGATCCACAAAGGTGAATTTCCCGTCGGTCGAATGGCGTGATATAAACTCTGCGTTGCTGTTTGATCCGCCCATATCACTCGTGTTCGGAGTTGACGTGACTTGCAATCGACCAATGGCTACGAGGCAACAATGAGCTGTGTGCATGTCGTCGTCAGTTTGTCTTTCCATTTGTACACCTGTGAACATATCTGATATTTCCACAAGTTTAGTTGTAGTAACAGATTAATTTGATATGAAACAATATTCAGGACCATTTAAAAAAAAACTATTGACCCTACATTCAGTAAAATATAAATCAAATTAAACATTGTAAATCTTGTGACCTTAAATCAAGATTATCTATAAATTTTGTAACTTAATCTACCTATTAAATTTAATGGACTATAATTAGTGACACGTCAGTCTACATACTTGGCTTGACACCATTATCTTGACAATTCGTTTTTAAAGAAAAGTAGCTTATTTTTGCAATTTGCCCATTGTTCTCTAAGATTTATTTTTTTAATGTAGACTTTTCAATAGGCTATTTGACTGATTTTAAAAAATCGTTTTAAATTATTCTTTCGTACCTAACAAACACAATACATTTTATATTTCTGGGAAATCTGCTGTATTTTCAATAAAACTCAATGTTAAAGTTTAAATTATAAAATTTGCGCTAAAAAAGCTGGCTCTGTAATGGCGTCGACATATGTTTCGCGTGACGTCATATGCAAGTAAACAAGTTAAAACGAGTGCAACTACAGTGAATTTTGTTAATAATTTCTCAATTTATTGGCTAAAATGGTATATAAATGGTGTGTAGTGCCACAATGTACCAATACTTCTCTGAAAACACCACAAAACTGTTTATATCTGTCCCGACAAATCCTAAAAGTCGAAAAAAGTGGTTACAATTAGCTTAAAGAGATCCAGACAGCTTTGTATCGCATTCAAATGTTTTTATGTGTGAAGATCACTTTAATGTAAGTATACAAATATCCTGCTTTAAATACCTACCGATTTATATACAACAAAATATCGCCTTTAGATAACTTATAAACACTTTAAGGTATAACCTAACTTTTGGATTAGAATGATTTTGTTTGTTCTAGAAGTTAAATACCTAGCAAGTTAGTACTTTCTCTTTTTATACTTAACGGTATTATTATTGAATTGCAGATGGAAACTGATATAATAAATTACACGAAATACAAAATGGGCTTCGCGAAGAATTTACTTTTGGCTGATGAAGCTGTGCCAACAAAATTTAATTGTCAGGAAGATCGTAAAAGACAGCTGTCAGAACCTGGACATTCTCGAATAGTGTTCGCAAAAAAGAGAAAGAATGGATCTGCTCAAAGAATGTGAAGAAAGAAGTCAAGCAAAAATATTACTGACACCTTAGAAAGAGATAATATGGTAATTATTGAGCCCGATCAAGGTATGTACCTAATACATTTGTTTTCTACCCCAAGCCAAATTTCTCTTAATTTATTTCAATTAATTACTGCTTACAGTTGGACAATTTTTTAATTCGTCTCCCATAAGAGATGGTACTCCTTATATTTCTACACTCCATAAACATAACCTACAACAAGATTTTAAGAAATACTGAATGATGAACACGTAAAAAAATAATTTTTTAGAGGTACTTACACAGCTGCTTTTACATTTTTTAGTTCTGCAGCATAGGAGTCAGCGTTATTTTTAAAGAAACGCACAATCATAAATGCGTCTATCTCAGATCTCAGGTAGGTTTCTGTTATCGGCTTGCACAAAATTTATGTTCATTTTGAGGTATGTAAGGGATAATTATGTTACTTGAAATATGTTTTTTTATATAAAATGGTCAAGAAACAGTTAGTTAGATAGTTAAAGATCGAAAATAACACCTGAAAACACACAACACAAAGCTTGTGACATTTAGTTACTTGCAAGTGACGTCACCAAAGTTGTAACCAATCACAGAGCGTTCCAGTCGCTGAATTAATTTAAAAATATTTGAATTTTAATACGTATATTTTGCAATAAATATGCATATTTTACTTTATATTATAGAGAAATATGCTTCTTTATACTATTATCTGATAAGATGACCACAATTTAAAGCTTATTTTCAATGGTGGCAAATAGCCTATTATTGACTGGTTTAAAATTCCTGCATTAAGACCTATGTTTCTAATACTAAAAAGAACCCCAAAAATGCAAATTATAAACATGTATCCCAAATTAGACCCTACCTAGAATAATGTTTCCATGTTAAAACAAACAATGTAAAAATATGGATTTTAACACCTTAAACGAAACAATTGCCAAAACGGCAAAAATCGTATTTTTTTTAAATGGTCATTAAATCGGTTTTCATATAAAAATATCTGTTTTACTCACCTGATGGGGGCCAATTCTTAATGTACCCCGTACAATGTACTACTGCATAATTTTGACCATCACGTCCTGGTCCTAAACTATTTCTTTGCTTAAGTCTGTTTAGGTGCCCCACTCCCATATTTTCAGGTGATAAATTGCCTATTTTCATTCTACAAATAAAGCCTCTCCGTGAGCCCATACATATTTATGCCAAAAAATTCAAAGAAAAATTTTTTTTTTTTAAAATATTTTAAAATAATAATATATAAATATATATATTTTATATAATATTATATAAAGATATATATATATATATATAATATATATATATATATATATATATACATCGAAGAGTTCAAAACACAGAGGCTTTATAATTTCAAGACTAAAATAAAGGTTGTATATCAATTGACATTTAACACTGATGAAGTTTTAATAGGAATCCATCTGAAGTTAGGCAATTAGTTACTTTGCTTAAATCATGTGTACAGTACGTTTTACAATAATTCGTTGATTACTTATTTTACCTGCTACTGTTAGTCTTAATGTACCATACACTGTTTTTAAAGCGGCTACTTTAAAGTTACCAGTATTTTTTTAGGCTGGATTTAGTGCTCGACCGACGGTCAGTGTTACCAGAGTGGTACAATTGTACATCAGGTACATCATAAAAGTACGGGTGGTACTACATTTTTTAAAAAGACAAAATGTGGTACAAAAGAGGATTTTTACAATTTAAAAAAGTAATAAATAAACCGAGCAGCAGATAGCCTGACTGTCAATTTCTATTAGGCATGGTTTTAAACTATATATCGTCTATATCAATAAATAATATTGTCACACCAACGTCATATATCTACCGTGCAGCAACAGCAATCACTCGTGCGGATTTAATTATGCACTATGTCTCTCTTTGTTTACCTATAACGGACAAGAAAAAAACTATTTTCTTATCTATTTAAAAACTTCATCAATTGGCCATTTCTGGTTCCACGTTTTGGTTTTGAAAGACACATTTTTAATAATGCACTATCTAAATTATACTATAATTTAAAGGGATTGTAAGCTAAGACTGAGATTACTAAGATATTGTGGCTATTATTTACAGTTTTGTGCGTAAAACTGCACAATGGCAACAAAAGAAACGTAAATAAAAGGCTACGGTAAAGTGTGATATAAATGTGTAAAATTTGGTACATTTTTTAAAGAAAATATGGTACGATCAAAACGAGTGACCTGGCAACGCTGCCGACGGTCAGCGCCGATTTTAGTCGAACCTAGCTATATCAAAACTATATTTTTTTTAGGCAGTGATGATATAATAATTGATGCATTTAGGAAAATTGTTCGGGTCTCAAAAATAAAGGTTACCATCCCAATGACTACATCAAACACTAAAAGGTGTTTTTCAACTTTAAAATTAATCAAAAGTTTTTTTTTTGAAATACTATTGGCAAAAAAGATTAAATGCTCTTCCAATAACACACGGTTTAGCAAAGGCTGCCAGATATTTGGAATATCAATAATAGGCTTGCTAAATAGATTTTGGTTGTTTACAATTATTACAGCTTTTTTAAATTTTCTTTTTTTGTTCCAGTGGGGTTCTTTATGAATATTTTTTGCTTCCGACCATTGTATGCGGTGTTGTTTTGACCAAGTGTGTTCTTGACGTTTGACGTTTCCCCGATGTATACCTCACTACATTCACAGAGAATTTGGTAGATACAGTCATTATTTGAAACATTGTTGTCCGGTCTCGTCTTAGTAAGAATACTTTTTAGAGTGGTTTGGGATTTAAATACCATTTTAATATTATACTTACTTGCGATTCTGCGGATCTTTTCCGAAGTTCCTATAATATATGGAATTTTAAGGATACATTTAATGCTCTTGCTTTGGTCTCTATTAGAAAAGTTATGACGTATGAAATTTTGAACTCAAATGAAAAAGTCATTTGTTGCCGACAAAGGTTTTAGTTTTAAACAATAGATTCGGTGTGTATTTGCTGATATTAAAATCTCAATTATAAAATGTTTTGCCAAAAATGAAAAAAATAACACATTACCTATCTTAATGGTGTGTATGAAGCATGTTATTTTTTGCTTTTGTAGGTTGAGCCCCCCTGTTAGACCAACCACGAACCACCACTGGAATCTACCCTAAACAAAATAAATAAAAAGTTACTCACATTGATGACCTTCCTTTTTAACCGTGCCTGTTTTTAAGTCCAATATTCTACCGGTATTTTGAGGTTCTTGCGTAGACAGTTGCTCCCTGACCTTCTCGACGTCTTCAGGGTGAATGTTGTCATAGATACACGATCCATACCAGTCGCTTTGGGAATAATTTAAAACCGGTGCCACGGAATCCGAAACGTAAATCACTCTTCCAGTATCACAGCTTACGACGAAAAGGAAACCATCGGCTGCCTCCAAGATTAGATGTTTCAATTCTTGATCGGTTAAAAATGATGGTTTGTATGTACCGTCCGTACTCGTATTGCCAGTGCCTAAAAAAGATATGAATATGATAGTAATTTAGATGGGTACCAAATTAAATAAACAATATTAGATACGTTAAACGAGTTAAAGGTTGAAGCTGGTTAAATTGTAGCAAACGGACGCAATCAAATTTTCCAAAATACGCAATCACGGAATTAGGGATATTAGTTGTATCCAAATACCTTTAGCTATTTAAAGGTTAGACCCATACCAAATATATACCAGATTATCTTGGCCTCAAAGTAGGGATGCGACATCGAAGCCAAACATCGATGTTAAACATCGATGGCAACATCTAAACCTGACCATCAATGGTAACGATATATTGAACATACAACATCGGCGTTTTTCTAACATCGATGGTACGATGCGATGGTTCGTTCATGGTCTATTATAGCGTACCTATAGCGTACCGCCAACTTTAAAGGCACCGCCAAAAGAGCCGCGACACTATGCTCTTTTAGCGGAGTGGGGCTCGGCTCGGAATTAAGATAGATTTATTATCAGGGGTGGCTACTTATTTTTGTCTAATAAATAATAACATTGAATTATATTAATTAATTACATAAAATAATTCAATAATATTAATTATATTAATTTTGTCTAATAATATTAATTCTAATAATATAGGTCTTAGTTTTTATACAAAATTGCATGTAGTATGTATAAATAAAGTGCAAGATTCAGTTTGCTTAAAGCAGTTTTAAACGTATTTTTAAAATTTTTGTACTTTTTTTTAAAAAAGACTTCTTGAATCTTATATAACATTTAATTATTATGTATTTATAAATAAATGGGCAAAACCTTTATGTCTTTACCAAACTTTAGATAACAAAGAAAGACATATCAAAAAAATTTTTAGCATACCTTAAGATTATTTGTTTTAACATTGTTACTTTTTTTTACCTTTGCAAAAAATTGATAAAGAAGGCAACATCCATGTTATCATCGATGTTTTCGATACGACCATCGATGGCAAAACATCGATCATCGATCCCTAACCTCAAGGAATACATCATTGAAACAAAATTTATTTTAATCAAATGATATTTTCGACGCTCCAAAATTTATTTCTAACAAGGAAATAACGATTCTTTGTTGATTAAATTTTATTGTAAAACTAGGGACATCTAAAATATTTGCATAAGAAAATTGTTGAGTAAAAAAATTTCAACAAAATTTGATCAAAGTCAGGAAGAAAATACAAATAGAAAATTCACTTTTAAAACTTAGATTTTTCTATGTAAATTTCAAAATATTTTTTTTACCAAAGTGTCCCCTCTAAAGAATAACAGCATCTGGTACATAGGTAATAAATAATGTAGTAATGGTAATAAATAATAAGATCCCATTTCTCACTTTTAATATAAAAAATTGAAAATCCTAGAGCCACCACTGCCTCCAGGTATATCCAACTAAAAAGAATTTGCCAAAAAAATTTACAATTTGTCATTGCTACATTTTCTTATTTGTATATTAACGTTATAAACTTTAAATTAAAAGTTTTAGATTTCGAGCACCATCGTCAACTTTGTTTTCTATATTCAGACCTGCTTTTTTACATTATGAAAACAATTATACTTGAAATAAAATACATTTACAAAATAAATTAACTCTTTTTCACATAAATACATTAAAAAACGAATTTTTTAAACAACGCAGTGGATCAATAACAGATATTTTTGTCGGTTTTCCTTCGGGAAAATATGCCAATATGTTTTAAATTTACGACAACCGTAGTGCAGGTGTACCAAAGAGTTTCAAAAACGGGATGTGTGTTAAATGAATATTCAGCCTAATTTTGTGGTAAGTACATTTATTGTTTTTTACTTAAATTTAATTTCAAATTAAATATCAAAATAAATTACAAGAAGTAATTTTTATTATTTGTATGTAAATAAACATCTCTTTAAAAACAATGTAAATATGTAAAACCTCGAAAAAAACGTTCGGCGTTAGACTCGCTGCGATGAAGCCGGTGCGGTGTTGCGAAATTTTTTAAACTTTGAAAAGCCATATTTCGAAAACAATTACCCATGTATTTTTGGCTTTTTTGACTCCACTACCGCCCAATAAAATCGTGCATCATACTTTTTACATCCTGTATAATTCTTATGCTCTATCAGCTAAAACATTCTGACCCTGTAAATAGCCACATTATTTTGTCAGAATGTCCAAATATAACATTCTGACGCCTGATCCACCGCATGTAGTAACATTATGCCACTCAAAATAGCCACATCGAATTTGATTGGTCAGATTTTCGAGCTATGGCTAGATTGGTGAAAGCCCCCTACAACTAGTAACTGTGCCCAGCATTGCTGATCTGATGAAAAGCGGTGTTTTGACGGGCCAAGAGTTTCTTATGCCTCATATAATTTACCGCCATATGTGGTTCTCATCAGGATTAAAGAGACTTTACCGAGATGTTCTGAAAAATCCAAGTCCGTATTCAAAACAATTAAGTCCACGATGAACTTGGTGACATATTTTTGGTGATGAAACTAAACAAAATTTTTACAGTTCAGTCGAAACTGTACCCTCTACAATTAACAAGATCCCAATATAAAAACTTGAATTCAAAGCACCCTGTATATGTACCATAACATAACTAGCTTTTTCACTTAGAACCATCAAACCAATTTCAATAAATGTTAACCAAACACAATTGAAAACTCTTTTAAGAAAACAATTATTAGTCAACACTTAAAGCTTTAATATTTCAAACAGGTACTTTATTTTGAATAAAATTTTTTACTGACGTTCTTAGAAGTCTCTATCGGATATGCAAAACGCACTATGCATAAAAATGAACTAACAAGAACATCGCGTTGTCTTTTATTATTAGACAGTTTTTGCATAACAATACAAAAGGCGCCACATTATTTTTAACGTAACCCGTAAATAATGTGTATAACGGTTTTTAACTTTTTTAAAGATTTAATTAATTTGTTTCTCTCCTTTCCCTAAGACCGTGATCTGAGGCATTTTTTTTAATATACATACGACCTTAGGCACTCTATCCCAATAATCTTTTGGCAAAAAACTGTAATAATTAACATCAAACAACGCCGCAGAGAAGGTCCTACCTCATAGGCAACAAGAAACAAAGTAGAAAGAAGCTTTGTTTCATCAGCATATTCATCAGAACTTATGAACATAAAAAATTTTGTAACGATCTTTACTCTGACATCTTTTCTTCTTCTTCCCTGGGAGCCGTCTTGGTTTACTACCGAAGGCAGCACAGCCTCTTGGGCTTTTTGTGCCTAATCTCCCATTAGGTTTTATACCAATCCCCCCATTGGTCTTGTTCCTTCTACAAGTCTGTATAACCTGAGACTGGTTGGTTAATATATTCTTGTGGGCTCATTTTCGGTTGCCCAAATAATGCCGGTCTTTTGCGATTCAGCACTTCATATTCGCACAGGATATGAGGATATGGTAGGCTTTCTTCCCCCTCGTCACATATTCTGCAACTTGGGTCCCCATTGTATGAGCCTATCTTGTGTAGGTGTCCTCTTAGGTTATTTTCCTTGTCTGAGTAGTTCTTCCTTCGTTCTTTTGGATGGGCCCCTTCTGAAGCCTTTTCCAGGTCTTATTCTACTGATGCTCCCCCAATATTTTTCGTGTTTGACATCTCTTGCTATTAAATTATTTACCAAACAAAAAGCAAATATCCACAGGTCAGTCTTCATTACAGGATTCGACTCGGTTTCGAAATACTCCAACTGCCTTATTTTAACCATTCCTACGGTCTCGAGATTCTAATAGTAGACCCTCAATGTGTAACACCCTGTATATTAAACCAAAAATGCACCTAACTTTTTTAAAAGTACAAGGGAAAAAAAGAAGCGAAATTTTAAATTTCACCATAGTTTGTCTCAAAGTACACCGCGTTAGCTTTTGCCTTCATTTATGAATTATACCTGCCGACAACAATAAAACTGCGGATCAGTAGGTATTAAAGGACAAAACATTAAGGACGGACTCTAATAATATAAAGATTTATAATTTATTAATTATTTAGGTATGTATAATCTTAAAATTACATTAAGAAATTAAATATTTATGAAAAGTTTTAATAAATTTGTAACTATATTATCTATACATAATTACATTTTTAATCTAAATATCTAAATCTAATTGTAACATTTTCTGCTCTATGGGGTTAAACATACAGTGATACGGAGGAAGACGTAAGACAGTATGCCCAGCCTGTTCAGCCAAATTAACACATACATACTGTTTTTTAATTGCATATGAATTTAGGACTTCCAAAAGTTGCGCTTTTTTTGTAACTGAATTCAAAATAAATATCATTTTCTAACAAATATTCCTGGTTTTCAGTTTTTGAACTTGATGAAGCTGGTGCTTTGTGTAGCAGACGGCTGTGGTAGCTTGCGTTATCCATGACAATAACACTGTTGTTTGGAATATTTTTTAAAAGATAATTTTAAAAACAGTTTTCAAAAAGTTCCGCACTTGTATCCTCATGATAATTCAAGCTAGAATCTTTAATATTCTTTGCAGACAACAGCAAGCAGTTTGTAACAAATTCGTCTTCTGAACTAGCATGTATTATGGTAATGCGTTTTCCTTTATTTGAAGGTGATTTCGTCTGATAGTTTTGACTGGAATCAACACATCCTTTGGATACTGTGTCGTGTGTATCGAACCATGTATCATCAAGGTAAATTAGGGGAAATCTGTTTCATTCTTAAGTAATTTTCGTCTATTGTCGATTTTACTATTTTTTAGGAATCCCATTTTACAAAAACTCTATGGAGGTGGCACGGCTAATATTTATATTGGTTTCGTCTTCGTCTAGCTTCTTCAGTTTATCAAGGTAGAAACAACTCCACTTTCATAAAGACAATATATTTTCCTTCTATTAGGTCCTGATCACTATTGTCTATCGGGAGATAAAAATCACTACGTTTGTTTCTTTTTTTCATTCTTCACTAATAATAATATCCCTTATCGATGATATTGGAGTTTTTGTAAGTAAACAGGTTTTTAAAGCTTCTGTTTAATTAGTCCTCTACTGATTTTTCATCAATTTTTCACAACCTGTTTGGCATCTAATGACAATGTCTCACGACATGTTATATTCTCGTAAAACAACTTTTTCGAAACGCACAGTAAAAACGGTTATTCAACACTGCCACTAAAATATTAGCCGAAATATTTATATACCTAATGGTCACTACTCATGAAATACCTGGCTGACCCCTGCCATTATGAAATAATGGGTTTGTTTACCCAATAACAATAAATAATAAAATCGTTTAAGGTCTATTGGGGTATTGTCCGTCAAAAGCCATAGCGATATACTTTGATACAGACAATATCTCCAGTTGCAGCAAGCTTGTCGCTAGACTGTGTTAACTGCTTCCCGCAGAAGTTCTTCCTTCCCCTGCAAAACTCAAGATCCTTAAGGTCGGTATTAATAAACTGCCTCTTACTTTACTTAAGATACCACGGTACGTCAGTACTTGAGTTTTAAGTCTTCGTAAACTGTCAAAATAAACTTGTTTAATGTATTCACTCTGTACTTCGAGTGTTCGCAAAATAGAATATTTCTCTCCAACGAGTACTTTCAAAATTCTATATTAAGGTGCTTGTCATGGTAATAAAGAATCACACATTTTAATTTTTTCGAAGATGTACACCATTTATATAAATCAGATCTCCCTCCCAACAAGCAAATATCACCGTAGTTTAATGAACATAATTGTCAAAGAGTCCATGACAGGTAGAAATTTTACATAGTTGTTTCGATAGGACAACTATGTGAAGTTTCTACCCGAATCAAACACGTTATAAAACATGTGTCATTGGCTCTTGGACTATAAACACATAATTTAATGTTTCAAAGTATTTACCTGCATTTTTTTGTTTTTTCATTCCCAATACTAATTCAATAAAATTAAAATCATTTTTAAGTTGTTTACTCTGTATTTGTTGGCCCGCTGGTATATCTAGTTTATAGAAGCAGAAGCTTCAAACTAATAGTTAAATATATCGTTGTTATATAAACAGTTTTAAATTATTTCAAAAATATATTTTAAAGAATATTTTACTATTTATAGTACAATATTTTTACGAAAGTTATAGTCACACCAAAAACTGTTCTAAATTTTAATTTTAAAAATATTAAACTAATTTTTAATTTTAAATTTTATATTTAACTATTTTTTATATCTTGAAAACGGTCACCAAATTGTAATCGGAACGTTGATAAGTTTTTTACTTTATTTTTTTACTTTTGTGATCTGCAAGTTCTAACACTGTATGATTCTGTGTACTGCAAAAATTAACAAAAGTCAATTGTATTTAATCAATCAGATATGACAAAAAATGGAGGTATAACAATTTTGCAAGGTGCCTCTAACTGTTTCACAAAATACGTATTCTTGAACTCCACAAGGACACGCATTCACGTGTGAAAAAAGGGCGTTACGAGCCACGGTAAATTGACAAAAAAAAAATTACAGCATAGTGAGTTCCCCTAGTGATCGTTTTGCGAAAAACTTTGTGCCTTTCAAAACGCGTCGCAAATTTTTGAACGCCAAAATGGAAGCCCACTCTATGGAGTTGCCGCGAATTGCTACGTATGGTACGTTTCACAATAATTCGTTGATTTCTTAACCGCAATAAAATTTAAATTACAACCCTCAGTGGAAAACCCAACCATAAATAGGTTGTCTGACAAATATCTATTGTATAGACACTGCACCTTTTGAAAGGGTACAGATCCGGAATACCTACTAATATTAAAAGTTTAGATTAGCTATTTTGGTTGCTCAATAATACACACGAAAATACCTTGACAACCTCCAAACGACTGATATACTAAGACGAAAAGACTCTGCTTTATATTGAACACCTGCAATTTGCCTTAACCTACATAATATACCAAAAAGTAGATACAATAATAAATAAAGAAAATTTTAAGTCCGGACCTACATGCGGGTACCCAAAGTATATTGAGTTTTACGACTAACAGTAGCAGGTAAAACGAAATGTCAACGAATTATTATTATTATATTATACCACTCTGGGTAGAACAAAGAAGTCAACCGAAATAGACATATTTATTTAGTGAATTAATTATGTTCTAAGCTTCGAAGTGGCCATGTTTTGGGGTATAAGGAACTAAGACCGACATACCATCTTTCTAATGGACTCAAAAACGGGTTTTGCTCAACTCGGCCATTTGAAAAGTTCCTAACTCAGCCTGATGTGCAATAAAACCTTGGAATAAGGACTAGTTAAATAAGCAGTATAAAGAAGCATATTTCTCTATAATATAAAGTAAAATATGCATATTTATTGCAAAATATGCGTATTAAAATTCAAATATTTTTGAAATTAATTCAGCGACTGGAACGCTCTGTGATTGGTTACAACTTTGGTGACGTCACTTGCAAGTAAATAAAGGTCACAAGCTTTGTGTTGTGTGTTTTCAGATGTTATTTTCGATCTTTAACTATCTAAATAACTGTTTCTTGACCATTTTATATTAAAAACATATTTCAAGTAACATAATTATCCGTTGTGCCTCAAAATGGGCATACATTTTGTGCAAGCCGATAACAGAGACCTACCTGAGATAGACCCATTTATGATTGTGCGTTTCTTTAAAAATTACGCTGACTACTATGCTGCAGAACTCAAAAATGTAAAAACAGCTGTGTAAGTACCTCTTAAAAATTATTTATTTACGTGTTCATCATTCAGTATTTCTCAAAATCTTATTGTAGGTTATGTTTATGGAGTGTACCAAACAAAATCATTCTAATCCAAAAGTTAGGTTATATCTTATTAAAGTGTTTATAAGTTATCTAAAGGCGAAATTTTGTTGTAAATAAATAAAAGCAGGATATTTGTATACTTATACCTAAAGTCCAAAATTTCTGTCAGTGACTCATTTAATACCGGCCACCCAACCGACGAAGCGGCTGAATAAAAATCTAACACTAGTAAATGATTTTAAGCCTAGTGATATACTTTTCCGCTCAAATAACAGTGAACCGGCCAAAAGTTTCATCGCCACGTTGTCATAATTCGCAAGAATAAATCACCAGCCAGCGATCGCACTTAAAATAGCACGCCAATATGTATTGAAATCATTGTTATCGGAAGACAATAAAAGTGGCAACACACATTCCTTAGTTTACAACTTAAGAGACTTGAAAATAAGCGTATCGACAGGGTTTTCGTGCTGTTCGATGATTTTATTTAGTTATTATTGATTATGGACAGATTTTGTTTAAATTTTAATTGCTATAGGTATTTTCTAAATATTATAAATTTCAATAATTGTAGTATATAGATAATGTTTTGTGCCAATTTTATAATAGTTTATCTTATTTAGTGTTTATAATTGTATAAAAGATTTAGTGTTAAGTGCTTTTAATTCTGTAAACTATGAATATTAACCAACCTTTAACTAATTATCCGCCTATAAAAAAACTCAGTTAACGTTAAAAGAACGAATAATGGTTAAAAATGTTTACCATGGGATTCGGGAACGAAATCCAGATCTAACCCCTTTGGATGCTGCAGAGATATGTGCAACTTTAACAAAAGTTAATTCGCGTACGGTATTCAGAGTTTTAAAAGGCAAAAAAATCAATATTAGTAATTATGCGGATACTGAAAAATGCGATTTTTTCGCATTTTTTTTTGCACAACTTTTTACTTTTCGATTGTTAAACATGAATCAGAGACTGTTTTTTGGCTGCCTCTTATAGTATTTAAAAAAATAATTATAATTGAATTGTTTAATTCCATTTTACGACATATTCCTTTAAATTCTGTCATTTGCATGAAAACATATTTAAAAAACTCATACTATGTTAATATTAAAAAAAAACACTTAAAAAGTAAGGAAAAAACCTTAATTTTCAATAAAAAGTAGGTAAAACGTTTACGTCCGAATTCAACTCGAAATTTAAAAATGTTGACCTGTTACCAGGTTGTAATAGTTTTCTTTATGATATTTTTATAAGGTATGCGAACCTTGTTGCTCGACCCGCAATGTTTGATCAAAATATTCTCGATATGAAAATCCTAAATATGGAACACGAAAGACCCGAAATAGTTATTGGATTCTACAAGCTGATGATCTCAGAGCTTTCGTGTTCTTATAAGTGGATATTTTTGATGAAGCAATGCGTGTGAATATCGTATTTAATATTGAGATTGCAAGATCGGTGGTGAATTGGCAAGTCGGTGTAACTTGGATTGTCTATCGTTCTGCTTTACATCTTTTTTAATTTATGTTAAGACTAAAATTTTATTATTTTTTTCATGTAGCAACATAAAATCAGAGAAGGTAAAATGAAAGTAAAAAATGTATTTTTTTTGGAAAAACGTTGAAAAATCGCCAAAAAACTCAAATTTGTGTTCTATGACCTCAAAATGGGTGTGAAAATTAAGCAAAAAAATTACATTTTTCATTAATCCGAATAATACCAAAATAATTAGTTACTAATTTAAAAGGTTGATGAAAATGTGAGAAAATAACTTTTGCTTGTAAAAATATTTTCATGTTTTGACGAAATTTTATCATTTATTTTCTAAAATGCATACGCCACTGGAATTGATTCCCCTGACCCCACACAACCCGGGGCACTCTAAAAGCGAGCGATGCGTCATTGACAGAAATTTTGGACTTGAAGTATACATTAAAGTGATCTTGATACATAAAAACATTTGAATGCGATACAAAGGTGTTTGGATCTCTCCGAGCTAATTGTAACCACTTTAGGATTTTTTGGGACAGATATAAACAGTTTTTGTGGTGTTTTCAAAAAAATATTGGTACATTGTGGGACTACACACCATTTATATACCATTTTGGCCAATAAATTGGGAAATTATTAACAAAATTCACTGTAGTTGCACTCGTTAACTGGTTTACTTGCATATGACGTCACGCGAAACATATGTCGACGCCATTACAGAGACAGCGTTTTTAGCGCGAGTTTTATAATTTAAACTTTAACATTGAGTTTTATTAAAAGTACAGCAGATTTCTCAGAAATATTAAATGTATTGTATTTGTTAGGTACCAAAGAATAATTTAAAACCATTTTTCAAAATCAGTCAAATAGCCTATTGTCTTGGGGAGAATCCATGTGGAGGTGTATTAAAGATAGGTGTAGTGCTTACTTAAAAAACTCTTGGAGATTTTTGTCATAGAATATTAACTTCTTTAACTTAACAGCATTTATATGAACCTAAACCAGAAAATGCTCTGGTCAATTTATATTATACTTCGTATTTTGCGTCAAAATGTATACACTTCCTCATAATATTATAAAATAGGTACAAGTAGGATTCGTAACATATTCTTAGGCCGAGATGGGCGAAATTTATGCACCATTAATAATCCCTTGGGCCGAGATGAGCGACGCCCTCGAAAACTATTTACTTATTCTTTTGACTTAGTTTTTAAAAGTAGAAAGTATTAAAATCATGCAATATTAGAAATAAATGATCATACAGTTTACCATAAATATGTGGTACAAAAAGAGTTAAAACTTACTTGATGCATGCAATATTATACATGTTTGTTTTAGCGCTTCGTTATGGTTTGCTTCCGAAAGCAAGCGGTAATAATAATTAAAATAATAAAGCATTACAAAAATATCTATATTATGAGCTGGTAGGTACTTAAGACCACCACGTAAATATTCTTATAAGACTATACAGTGTAACCAGTTAAGTCCGCATCAAACGGGATTTTTCTTATTAATAGTTTTACCCAAAAAAAGGTGGATAAAATTTGGCTTTTTTCGCTCATCATATGCGTGAAAATTCAAAGTTTCAATTTGGGTCATTTTATTATATTTATAATAAGTTTAATTATCTTTATTTACAGGGTCTTTGATAATAATTATGTGGCTTCTGGGGCCTTTATTTTTGAGGGCAGAAAAAAAATTTTATATAAAAATTGTAGGATTTTTTCCATATTATCTTTTGAAAATATCAGTAAAAAATATCGTAATAAAAAAATGGAAAAATATAGGCAACTTCAACTTTTTTAAACAAAACACCCTGTATATTATGCGCTACAACGAAAGAACTTTTTTTCTGATTTCAAATATATATACATAGATGATATTTGGATGAACCATTTTTAAGATATTTTAAGTTAAATTATTATTAAATTACAAAAAAGTTTCATATTAGTATCAAGAAAGCCATGGAAACAATAGAATTGTTATGTTGCTGAATTTGGTGAGGGTTTTCTCTGGATTCATAATCTTTATTTTTGTGATTAAACATTCCTGCTAAAGTGAAGGAAGACTTGTCGGTGAATAGAATTTTATTTAAAAACTTTGGATCCTGCTGCATAAACCTAGCTATTTCCAATGCATACTTAGGTCGGTCCTGCATGTTTTGTTCAGGAAGGTTCTGAACGGACCTACATTTATAAGGATAAAATTTGTAAAATTTTATAACCTGTTTTATTAAGTTCAGATGCCGCATTCGAGATTGATATTTCAGGATTTCCTAAAATTATTAAAAGTAGTTAGTGCAAGTCCAATAGAAAAAGTATAATAATTATCCTGAAAAAACGAGGATATCCAAAACCTTGTTTTCATGTCGTGCTGCAGTCCTTTTCTTCATTTTAAAGCTTTTTCGTTCAATAAACTTTCGTCCTATATATGCATTTAATAGTATCTATAGATGGTACCCGTTGTTAAGGATATAATAAGAATAAGTAATATTCCCTTTGCACAGTCGTCACATTATTATTATTACCATAAAATAATAGAGATTTTTTGTTCTTCTGAATAGCCCATCGACAAAAAGCAATACAAACTACTTTTAATAGATAAAATGATAAATTTCAACTTTTTACAATATCAATACGTCAAATTTATTAAAACAATTTTATTGTTTTCATAGCTTTCTTGATACTAGTATATTTTTTTTTCAATTTATTTATATTTTAGGCTTAAATATCTCAAAAACGGTTCATCCAAATATTATCATCAATATATTTGAAATAAAAAAAAGATCTTTTATTGTAGCGAAAAATATACAGGGTGTTTTATTTAAAAAAGTTGAAGTTGCTTATATTTTTCCATTTTTTTATTGCGATATTTTTTTACTGATATTTTCAACAGATAATACGGGAAAAAAACCTACAACTTTTATGTAAAACATTTTTTCTGTCTTTAAAAATAAAGGCTCCAGAAGCCACTTAAATATAATCAAAGACCCTGTACATCTACAATTAATTGGCAAAAAAAATCAGAATGTCAAGTACCAAAAAAAAACCTTTAAACTTTTTTTATTGAATTTTTGCTATTTTACACATTTTTTGATCTTTTATTTAAAAAAAAATAAATAAATGCTAGTTTATAAGCTTATTAAGTCTAATATTAAAAATAAAAAAATATATTTTGGTGCACAAAACGCACCATATAATTTTTGAGAATAAAAGATCAAAAAACGTGTAAAATGGCAAAAATTCTATAAAAATAGCAAGTTTCAAGGTTTTTTTTGGTACTTGCCATTCTGATCTTTCTACCAATTCATTGTAAATATAAATAAAGATACTTGGACCTATTATACATATAATAAAATGGACCAAATTGAAACTTTGGCATAAATTTTAACTTCGATCGAGATAAAAATTAACTAAAAAAACACATAATCTTTATTATCCGTCAATTTTTTTTCAAAAAAAATCACAATGTTTCTCAAAATATCAAAAAAAAGTTTTTTAGTCCATATGCAAAATATCAGATATATGATATTTTTGATTTTTTGTCCATTTTTGTGAATTGTATCACTGTTGCAAAGCTTTATTCCACGCACCTTACACAAAATTAATGCCTATAATTTTGATTTATAATTTTTTATTAGAAAATTTGATTTTTTTTTAATAGATATTTTATGAAGTTACCTTGTACGGAGTCAAAAATAAATAAACTTTGCATGATATGTGACCAAATTTTATTGGCCCATTTGGATGTTTTGGTAAAACACACATGTAATATGGGAAAAAAATAAATTATTTTCTACACCTGAAATTTTACACATGGGCTAAAAATGGGTCTTTATATAGAAGTGTGGCTTCACTGTTTTTGGCCATAAAAAAATCAAGAAAGATTTTTTTTTAATTTTCTACTCGTTATCGGGATTGTTTAAAACTTAAAAAAATATATTTCATGAAAATTTTCTATATGAAGAGTCGAAAAATATTTTTTTGACTTTTGACCAAAGATTTTTTTTTAATCTTTATGACAGCTCACGAAGGATTATTATATATGTATAATAAATACTACATATACAGGGTGTTTCAAAAAACATGCGCCAACGCTCGGCTGGAAGATTGGCCATCCAAAAATAATAGAAAAAGTTCTAATAAACATGGGTCCGCAATTGTTCCGTTACTGAGATACAGGGTGTTGAAAATTAAAAAAATATTAGGTATTTCTGAAAAATCTAAAACTCTTTGGAGGTATTTGGTTTAAACTTTGGTTAAATTATGTGATGCATAGAAGGTAATTTTTCACCTAAATGAATTGAATTTATTTCCAGCAGAGGCGTGCATAGGGGTAAAAATATTAATTAATTAAAGCTTACTTATTTCTTTAGCAGCTAAACTAATATTGGATACATGCCAAAAAGGTGCACGAATAGACATTTTGTCAATTTTCTCCGAAACGGTTTCATTTATCAAAAAATACCAAGAGGTAGTTTTGATTAAGTTAGAAGCAAAAATTTTTAAAAGACTATAAAAATATTGAAAAAGCAGTGGCGTACCATATTTTTCTACAATAATATTAATATTTTTACCCCAATGCACACCTCTGCTGGAAATAAATTCAATTCTTTTAGGTGAAAAATTACCTCTTATGCATCACATAATTTAACCAAAGTTTCAACCAAATACCTCTAAAGAGTTTTTGGATTTTTTAGAAATACCTAATATTTTTTAAATTTTCATCACCCTTAATACACCTAAGTACCAAAAAAAATTAATCGAAAAATTGACATTAACAAAAAATTCTGGTTAGTTTTTTTAAACTTCTACTCGTCATCGGACTTAAAATTTATGATTTTTTTAAATATTGTAAAAATTTGTAAAAATCGTAAAAATTGAGTTATCAAAAAAAGATAATTTATTTGTTCGTCTTTTGATACGCAACAAGAAAAATATTAATATTGCGAAATATTATCGGATGACCCTCAAATTTGCGGTCAAAAGTCAAAATTTTGAACTTTTAAATTTTCAATGGCCAAAATGATTATAAAGCGATATTTAAAAAAAATCACACCCTGAAATTTTTTTGGAAAAAAAAGAGAGATAATTCAAATCATGTGACTACTTTTTTTTTGGTAAATTTTTATTTCGACCGAAACAGAAATTGATACCAAAATAAAATTTCGAATAAAACTATTTATAAAAAAATCCCATATTATAAGTACACTTTTCTTTGTTAAAGACAAACAGAAACAACTTAAATTAATTATAAGCAATTTATTACCTGATTAGATTTCGATAAGGAAAAAAAGTACTACAAAATTATTTGCTTACTACATAAAAAGACTACAGTAGACTAGAGTAGTTAAAAATTGAAAAATAAAGTTAAAATTCACAAATGGATGCGCTTTAATAAGAAAAGTATAATAAAGATAGAGCATGCAAGACTGAAGGTCCGCACTTTACCGTTTGGGCGCAGGTAGGCTTTTCCACCAATGGCTGTTTCGTCCAGGGGAACCCTTTCGCGGGATAACTCTTCCTCTGCAAGGGGACAAACAAATTTTTTAATTTTTATTCTTAAAAATATAAAAAATAATTTGTAGCATGTAGTGAAATAGTTAGTTCCGTGGAATAAAAATAAATGTGTTTAAAAATCTACCTGCGCTCTGACGATAGTGAACTATACTAAAACTACAATTAAATCTCCGATCACACGAACCCCTGGGGGATTAGATTTTGTCAAATTTAAGTTATTTCTGAAATAAGATTTTTGAAACAGGGCTCTATGGTGTAAAAACTATTAACTTTACCTGTAAATTAAAGGTTTTTCCTTTAAATTTAAACCATGGTCCATTTGGTGGGCCCCTTACAGAGAATTCATAAAATTCACAAAACTGGTAGTCCTTATTAAATTATTAAATGTTATTTCATTATAATACAAATAGGTAACATTACTTAAGTGCAAATATAGTACGATGCTCTTGTAAGGAATCGGTTACAAGCATAGGCGTGCGCAGGGTAAAGCTGGTGTGGGTGCCGAAATAAATAATAATAATAATGGGCAGACACCATCAAACAGACCAGGAGAAGCTGCAAGCCTGGTTGGAGAAGCCTCTTTATGGACGTCACCCCAATAAGGTCAGCCAGGAAAATGTCGACAAGTTCGCGTCGAACTACTGGCTGAAGTCGGGGAAGATGTTCCCAGAGACTGAAGGCTTTTCATTGGCTATATAGGACCAGGTTATTCCGACGAAAAACTATCCGAAGCATATCGTTAGAAACCCGTCTATAGAGAACGATCGATGCAGATATGGATGTCAAACATCGGAGACAATCCAGTATATAACGGGGGGTTGCCAAGCATTTGCAGCATCAGAGTATAAGGAAAGGCACGATTCAGCAGCCAAGATACTCCATCAACAATTGGCAGAGAAACTAAAGCTTTTACAGAATGAAAAATTGCCTTACTATAAGTATACTCCGGAACCTATTCTCGAAAACAATGAATTTAAATTGTACTGGGACAGAACTGTACTTACAGACCAAACTGTTGCTCACAATAGACCAGATATTGTATTGGTGGATAAAGTTGGGAGAAAAATAACACTGATCTATGTCGCTATCCCGAACAACAACAACCTACGGGAGAAATACAATGAAAAGATTGCCAAATACAGAAACCTAGAAACATAAATAAAAAGACAGTGGGGAATGAATAACGTCCAAACGATCCCCATAATTTTATCAACAACTGGCATTATACCAAAAACTCTTTTACAAAACATCAAGGGACTAGGCCTCGGTGTACATCTGTATAAAGCTAAGCAAAAGGCAGTGCTACTTGCGACCGCTCGGACTGTCTGGAAATTTGTGGGGAATACAGCAAAACCTAAGAGAACCTAGAGCCCGAAAATATGGAAAGGGTTCCCACAGAGCTCAATCCTTTTGATATCTTGGATGAGTGAATGTTCCCCTTAGAGGGAGTGGGCTTAAAATCATAATAATAATAATAATAATAATAATGAAGTAAATAAAACTATGAAGAACAATATATCGATATTAATACATTGTTATTATTAAAATTAATTAATAATAAATTATTAGGAATAAATTTTTAGGAATGTTTGGTAAATATTTATGAAATAATAACAAACCGAGTACATTATATATTATTTATTATAAAATAATTCTTCTTTCATAAGGTACAATTTTTTAAAATTCGTTTATCACAGTTCTTAAATCAATATTTACCGCTAATTCCTGTTCCACAAATAGAACCAGGAGATTTTCTAATGTTCTTGGCGTATTGTGGATCTTAATTTTGATTTTACCATACTCATTTTCGAAAAGGTGCGTTCGCGTGTAATTTTTAAAATCAAACCTTATCAAATAATAATTTTCATATTTTAAATACAGTAATCTTTTTCAGACTAGTGTGTGCACGCCTATGGTTACAAGTATATTCATTCATTATCAAAACAGCAGAATTTTTAAAGTTAAAACGCCTTACCCACAAAAATTTCAGGCTATAATTTTATTCGGAATTATAAGAATATAACTTCTCTATATTAGACTTGGGTGCCTAAAAGTGTAGCAGAAATCAGTGAGTCGATTTAAAGAAAAAAATATAAATTATATTTACAAGAATTAACCAGTAATATAGTACAATTCGCAACTATAGGCTTAAATAATAGGAACACATCAATTCTCGACTACCATCAATGAAATAAAAGATGTTTTACTACTTGGTCCATTTGGTAGACCCAATGAGCTGTTAGGTTAACTGGAGAAGCATCGATTTGGCATAAGCGTGGCATCATAAAGGTACATTCTAAGGTTCTGCAGAGCGATGAATGAACCTATGTACTCAAACAATAAAATCCACTAAAACCCAGGAAAATGGTTACTGCAGATACTATTTTGTCGTAAAGTGTGGCTGCCAAGTATCTTTCTGATTTATTTACTTGATAGAATATTATGATTAAATGTTACTTAATTTATTCTTAAAATTACAAATTAAGCTCTACTATTGTATTTTAAACTGTGAATAATATTTGTTATATTTAGTACTATAAAGTATTACACAAAAAAGTAATGATGTCAAAATACTATTTTGTTTTTGGACAGCTACTAATAAAGGTGCTAAAAAACGTGACAACAGTGCATTTTTCGTAGAGGTGTACCTTAGCCACCTTCGGCCTAGGCTTCGCTCGACAGATGACATATTCAATATGGCGTTTTAGTCTGAATGTTTTTCGTTTTTTGAGTTATTTTTGTGCAAATTGTTGATAAATATCAGTTTTGTGTAAGTACTATTAATAAATTAAAATAGTAAGGCAGTGCCAAGTGTGTAAAGTAACGGATATTCATTTCCCAAGTAAGTACAAACTATGATTGTACCATTCTATCGCCAATAATAAACACAAACATGTTGGGCGCAGCTCTTGATTGCGTTTATGAATGAAATGCTTTTTCTATCTATGCTATCAGCTCATTGGGTAGACCCTTACACAGAATTTATAAAATTTACGAAATTGGTTTAACTAGTTAAAATGTTAAATATTATTCATATTTTCTATACATAAAAAACATGGAAAAACTATAATTTGTTTATGAACGCAATTATTGAGTGAATACGAAATATAAAAGTTTGTAGATATATAACACCATGAGACCATAAATTACTAACAAAATTTCATTTTAGCAGTATTTTTATAGACTGTCCCTAATGCTATCTCGATAAAATGTGGAAAAATTTTATGGCAGCGTTTTTCAAATGTAATTGGCATCAACTTTGTATTTTATGGATCGTTAACGTTATCAACCTGTACACAACGTAAAAATGCATATCAAACTAAAAGGCAACCGATATAAAATGGCCATAACTATTTTTGTTTTATAAGGGCCAGTCGACAACAAGCTTCAACTAACCACAAAAAAGGTATATATTTATATGTATATATATATATAATAATATATATATATATAATATATAATATATATATATATATATATATATATATATATATATATATATATATATATATATATATATATATATATATATATATATATATATATATATATATATATATATATATTATATATATATATAAAAACACCCAGTTTAAATGGTTTTATTTTAATAAAATTTGGTGAATTTATTTATCTAAAATAACAATTGATGGAATTTGCAGCCTTATCAGTCTGAGATTTCGGTTTTGATACTGCTTTTTTTAAAATTCACTAACAATCTAGAAATGAATAATACAGCCTCAGTAAAGATCCAAATTTGGCGGATTTTGGTTCTTGACATTCTTTACGATTGGTTACGATGCCTAGAGTACGTAGACCTGTACGATTTCGTCAACTTGGTGAGTTGGAGAGGACTTTGGGAAGCTGGACTTTCTTTTCGGGAAATTGCAGTTAGAGTGCAAAAAAGTGTAGACACTGTGGTTAGGTGTTGTCAGGCATGGCTTCAAGAAGGCCGTACGCGAAGAGCAAGGGTCACTGGACGCCGCCGTAGAACAACAGACCGTGAAGATCGTCGCCTAAGATATGGCTTTAAGGGACCGTTTCTCCACTACCAGGTCCATTGCAAATGAATGGTTTGCAGAACATGGAAGACCTATTGGCATGCGAACTGTTTACCGACGAATGAGAAGTTTTGGCCTGTTTTTATACCGACCACACTGGGTCCTCCCTTTAACTCCAGAACACCGACGTAATCGCCTTGAGTGGTGCAGAGAACGGTCACTCTGGGATCAGGAATAGAGCAGTATTGTCTTTAGTGACGAGTCGAGCCAGGGTTAGAAGGCGACGTGGTGAAAGGAGGAATCCACAGTTTTTTGTTAAAAGACATGTTCATCACACTGTTGGAGTTATGGTTTGGGGTGGATTGGATGGATGGATGGTTCCAGGTTACCTCTAATCTTCATCAGAGGTAACATGACCGTGCAGCCTTATATTCAAGAAGTTCTAGAACCTCATCTTTTACCATATCTTGACACCCTGGCAAATCAAACTTTCCAACAAGATAATGCCCGACCACATGTTGCAAGAGTCACAATGGACTTCTTTCAACATAATGATGTCACATTGTTACCATGGCCACCAAGATCTCCCGACTTATCCCCAATTGAACACGTGTGGGATATGATGGGTAGGAGATTGCTCAATTTGCAACGTCCTCCTTAGACTCTAGGAGCACTTCGAGAGAGTTGGTGATTGCCTGGAATGAGATACCACAGGAGGACATTGACCACCTGATCAGAAGCATGCCTAGACGCGTTGGAGAATGCGTAACACATCGGGGTGCATCCACACATTATTAAAGGTAAAAGGGCTTTAAAGCAATGCAATATTTTAATTATTTAGTTGTTATGCTTTATTAAGTACTTATATAAAATTGTATTAAAATAAAATCATTTAAACTGGGTGTTCGGATTTCTATGTCACTTAGTACACCAATATACCTTAAATTTTTACGGAAAGGTTTTAAATCACCTTGTACAAACATTCTGATCCCTAAACGCAATGGTGATTTGTTAAAACAAATTAAATCAGGTAACGCGTTAATTACTTTTAGTGTATACAATCGCAAATTTGTATTCAAAATGAACATAAACATTTTTTCCTCTTTTGATTTTGCCCCTTTTATTGAATCAGTTTATTAATGTGTAAACACGCGAACATGTGGGGGATTTTGTAGCCGGAAAGCATTTTGTTTGTTTTGCCGCTCAAAATCCAACATTATCCAGAATAATTCGTACGAGTTTTCCCGTTTTTTAAAGTACCAGTTCATATTTATTTACCGTAATAAACAATTGCAGTGATTACTAATTAATTATTTTAAATATATAAATTATTGATTGCTGATTAGTTGATTAATTGCAATAATTTCTCCAGGTTTTCCGTAATGCTATCTTTCAGCGTCCGCCTCGTCACGAATTACAAAATAATTTGTCTTAATAATTATTGTTTCAACGCAAGTTAATGAAATGGTGGGATTTTTAGACACGACTTACAAATTTGGCAGGAATGTCGTAGATGTAAATTATTATGAATGAACGTTGCGGAAATTGTCGTGCTATACAAAATTTATGGCCATTTTACGTCTCACTATCTGGAATTTTTTACCTACTAACGGTTTAACTGTGTCCCATAACACCGTCTGATAAACATTTTACATGGTATTTTGGGTCATTTAACGGGTGTACTTGAAGTATTTTTTAATGTATTTTATAAGAAGCGTTTTAAACATACGAGAATTGTTCCGAAAATTATTGCCATACTCGTAATTGTCCCGAAAATTTACTTAATTAATAGTCTGGTACCGGGTGTCCAAATAAGAAAAGACGCCGGCTGTATCTCAAAAAATGTTTATCGCACAACGTTGGGAAAAAAATATTTTTACTAAAAGTGGTCAAGAGAAATTATTTTTAAGTTTCTGAAATGGCCGCTAGAGGCGTAACTGCAATCTTGAATCTAAAAAAGTGATGTTTCTGTGAATTTTGCTATATTAACCTAACAAAAAATACCTGATCTTTAAAGTCGATGGATAATATGACCCTTTTTGGTTTGACAATTTTTGCTATATCTCTAAAAATAAAGTGGTGGGGGGTATTCAAAGGTTTCCGTGAAACACACCTTGTATCTTCGAAACGGCTGAGCCGATTTTAACAAGCTTAGCCTAGTTGACAAGAGCTTTTCTTGGGCTATATATGTTATAATATTTAAAGTTTTGTTAGTTTCACATGTCGCCGCTAGAGGGCTTTTTTCGATATTCCGACAGAATTGTTAATTTTCTTAAAAAATTAAATGCATTGGTATACTTTTTTTTTCATAAAAAAAGTAGCTAAATAATGCCTAAACAAGCTCCCAAAAACCGTATCTCGATATCTTGTTCCTTACCTACAATTTAGGCCAAAATAAATTTTATACGTCAATATCTCAAAAACGATAAAAGTTTTTTACTTTTTAAAGAGCACGGAATTTTTATTATTATACTGATACAACTATACTTGCCATTCTGATTTTTTACAAATTCATTGTAGATGTAAATTAGGATACTTGGACTTATTATAAATATAATAAAATGGCCCAGTAGAAAGTCTGTATACAAATGTACCAGTAGAAGAATCGTTAAGCATCATTCGGGCCAAGCTCAACGAAGATGATACCTTAGTAGAACGCACCACCCTGCCGCTGGATGGAGTAATGAAGATGTTGGAGCTGTGCCTCCGTAATTCTTACTTTCGAGTGAAAGATGAGCATTATGCGCAGGACGATGGACTTCCCATGGGTTCATCGCTCCTTCAGTGGTAGCAAATATTAATATGGAATGGTTTGAGGAACACGCAATTAAAAGTGCACTAATCAAACCAAAAATTTGGCTATGATATGTTGACGATACTTTTATTGCATGGACAGGTGATGACGAAGAACTTGAAGATTACTCAAAACATGTAAATTGTCTTCGACCTTCTATCAAATTCACAATGGAGAAGAAACAAGATTCGGCCCTACTTTTTTGATGTTTTATTCAAACGAAATAATGGACATATACAAACCTCGGTATACAGAAAACCTACCCACACTGGACAATATTTACACCAGAATTCCAATCACTCTAAAGAAATGAAGCAAGGAGTCATACGTACTCTACAGGGTGTCCGGAAATACCGTTCGAATACTTCTAGGCGTGATTCTACATGTAAAATTATGAAGAAAAGTTCATATGAACATAGGTCCGCAAATGCGTCATAAGCTTGCTATGGTGATTCAAAAATGGCACCGTGATATGTGGTTTTATTTTATATTTCTGGAACCGTTTCAGATAGCCATCTGAATTTTGGCATATGAATTTCTTTTAGTAGTAGGCAATTTTCAGTGTTTTTATTAAACGATTATTTTAATCAGGGGCGTACCGACAGGGAGGTCTCGGTTTAATTTATTCACATTTTTATTAAACGTCATATTTTGGCAGTTTTATTAAGAAATTATGATTCCGCGGAATAAATGACGTAAAAGGTATTCTTGTAGAAAACCTGTCAGGCTAGCCGTTTTCGAGAAAACACTCCTCAAAGAAAATAATGCATGCATGGTCGCTCAATAATAATAAAAATTGCTACATCAAAGTAGGCTTATGTCAGTGCTAAGTTGACAATGAAAAAAGGTCTAGTTACCCTGGTTACGGTAAACGAATTTGACGTAAGGTTTAAAAATAAAGTTTATTTGATTATTATTGTTAATAACAGTGTAATTGAAAAAAGTCACTGTTCTCGTCTTTAAAAAATGCCGGAATACTCTTTTGCTGAAATGGCCGACATGCACTTCATGTACGGCAGAGCAAACGGTTGTGCGGTGGAAGCTCGGAGGTTGTACCAAGAAACTTTTTCCAAATCGCCCGCTTCCTTCTGATAAACTGTTCAGCAGTTTACATCAGAGGTTAAGAGAAACTGGTAATTTTACGCCAAATAAGAGAGATTGTGGACGAAATCGTACTACCGAACGCCGCAGGCAGAGGAAATTGTTCTACAACAGATTGAAGCTAATCCAGGTAGTAGCACCAGAAGAATTTCAGCACGAACGAATATTCCGAAAAGCGTTGTATGGGAAATTTTACACGAGGAACTTTTGTATCCATACCATTTGCAAAGAGTTCAAGAGCTAAAACCTCAAGATTTCATGCCTAGAGTGGAGTTTTGTCAGTGGATGCAGATGAAATGCCATCAGGACCGTCATTTCCTTGATAAAGTCTTATTTACAGACGAGGCAGGCTTTACGCGTGAAGGAGTGGTAAATTTTCATAACAATCATAATTTGGTCAGATGAAAATCCTCACGCGTTTTCGAAGCTCGGTTTCAAGATAAGTTTTCCATTAATGTTTGGGCAGGTATTATAGGAAATAGATTACTAGGGCCATACGTTATGCCGCAGCGTTTAGATGGTCCCGCATACTTACATTTTCTACAAAACACTTTGCCAGTTTTGCTTGAAGATTTGCCTTGTGGATTAAGATTAGAAACATTTTTATGCACGATGGGGCTCCAGCCCCTTTAGTTTATTAGTGCGACAATATCTAAATCAGACTTATCCAGATCGGTGGATTGGACGAGGTGGACCAGTAGCTTGGCCTCCCCGTTCGCCGGATCTTAATCCGTTAGACTATTTTCTCTGGGGTTATTTAAAACACTTGGTTTATTCAGTGCCTATTGAAAGTATACAACAACTAGAACACAGAGTCATTCATTGTTGCCAAGAAATACGGAACAAGCTAGTTGTATTGAAATGAATGGACATCACTTCCAACACTTGCTGTAACTAAAGAAGCAAGACTCATGTTTGATTTAAGTCAGTAGTATTATTTGTTTCTGTATTGTTCCTTGTTTTTTTTTTTTTCATATTATAAATTTGCTTTTCATTTACCGTTCCTTTTTTATTACTATTAAACAATACCTACGCATATTTGTCTTCTTATTTATGTAACTAAATAAATAAACTTAATTTTTACTTTATTTCAACTTACCACCGACATAAACCCGCTTTGATGTAGCAATTTTTATTATTATTGAGCGACCATGCATGCATTATTTTCTTTGAGAGTGTTTTCTCGAAAACGGCTAACCTGACAGGTTTTCTACAAGAATACCTTTTACGTCATTTATTCCGCGGAATCATAATTTCTTAATAAAACTGCAAAAATATGACGTTTAATAAAAATGTGAATAAATTAAACCGAGACCTCCCTGCCGGTACGCCCCTGATTAAAATAATCGTTTAATAAAAACACTGAAAATTGCCTACTACTAAAAGAAATTCATATGCCAAAATTCAGATGGCTATCTGAAACTGTTCCAGAAATATAAAATAAAACTACATATCAAGGTGCCATCTTTGAATCACCATAGCAAGCTTATGACGCATTTGCGGACCTATGTTCATATGAACTTTTCTTCATAATTTTACATGTAGAATCACGCCAAAGAAGTATTCGAACGGTATTTCCGGACACCCTGTATATAACCGCGCAGTGACCTTATGTAACAGTAAGGAATCCCTGCAAACCGAAATAAGTAACATAACTAGGGATCTCAAGCAAAACGGCTACAGTGAGAGATTGGTCAAGATAGGACCAAAAGCTCTAATTTGAATAAGACTCCACAGGACCGAATATTTATGACTATTCCGTATATTAAAGGAACCTCAAAAAAAATCCGCATAATAGCGAATAGGTATAATATTAAAACAGCATTTAAATCCCAAACCACTCTGAGAAGTATTCTTACTAAGACGAGACCGGACAATAATGTTTCAAAAAATGTATCTGCCAAATTTCCCGCGAATGTGGTAAGGTATACATCAGGGAAACAAAAAGACCATTTGAAATTAAGGTTAAAGAGCACAAAAAACATAAGGAACGAGGTGAAACATCGAAATCAGGGATTGCCGAACACGCATGGTCAAAACAACACCGCATAAAATGGTCGGCAGCAAAAATTATTCATAAAGAAACCCACTGGAAGAAAGAAAATTTAAATAAGCTGTAATAATTGCAAACAACCAAAATGTATTTAGCAAACCTCGTGTCGAAATTTCGAATATCTGCCTGCCGTTGCTAAACCGTGAAAAGTCGGTCAAGCTTCGGTGAACAACGGATGGTAGTAGCTTTTAAAATAGTTTTAGTTATCACTTGAAAACGGTTGGAGATACATCACTAACCGAAACGTTGTGTATCAATTAACAAATAAAGTCAATGGAAGTCCAAGATTTTAGTGTTATTGAAACCATAACATTGTTTAACTCTTTTAAAGAAGAACCCAACCGCTGTGTTCACACATCATCGTTGTGGTTGGACCCAGTAGGATCTTTTGGAAAATGCGCTAGAGTTGCTGGTTATTGGCAACTCTGGTTGCCACCGTATGGAACGGTATTCGAAGCTAAGATAAACACAAGGCTTTAACTCAAGGTGTTAGCATACCGTGCTGATGAGTGAATGACATCCTGTGCCTTAAACAGGTGTGAGATACAGGGCGACCTTTCAGAGTATCTAGCCTTACTGCGGTAATGCGGGGCTCTGCCGTGGTGGACTAGTACTTCCCTAGCTCAAACAGAAAGCGGACAGAACCACTTTCATAGGAAAAAAGTGACATAGGTGTCCTGACCGAAACGGATAAATCCGTTTCGAGAGGTGCCACTCAAGGTCACAAGCAGACAAAGGTGCGCCGACCGAAACGGGTGAATCCGTTTCGTAAGGTGCCCCAGAAGTCACCGGCGCCTGTTTCACGGGAAAGGACTAATCCATCCCGAACAAACAGGTGCTTAGGAAGGGTTCCCTGAATCCAAACAGAAGGCGGACAGAACCGTCTTTATAGGAAAAAGGGTTCCCTGGCTTTAAACAGAAAGCAGATAGAACCGTTTTCATAGGATAAGGCCAGAGATGCGGCCTCAGAAAGAACATCTGGTTCCTGTAACAAGGACCTGGTAGCTACCCACGTCACTAGACCGGGAGAGGAGGGCATGACGGATCTAACCGTCTGCTCGTCATACTCCCAAGAGACGGGACACCAGGACACATCAGAACATTGTGCTCGTGTCGGTAGCGACACGAGTAAGAGGAGACGTAAGAACTCTCTCCCAATCTGGTATCGGATTCATTAGAAGTCCGATCCTATTGGGAGAAATATAAAAAGGTGTGAGCCACAATAGACCGAGCGGTCGCAGTGGAGGGCGTAAAAAATCCACTCACTTTAAACCTACCTACCTACCTTTTAAAGAAAAAATGGCCCAAATTGAAACTTTAAATTTTCACGAATATGATGGGCGAAAAAAGGCCGAATTTTACCCACCTTCTTTGACACAGAAACCTGACATTTTATTAAAAAGTAGGATACTAATGTTAAAACCGATATCTTTAAGATAACTCCAATATCCCCTAAAATGTTAAAAATTGGGCATCCGGTACATTTAGCTGCCACTTTTGGCAAAAAAATATGCATAATGATTTTAGTGCGCAAGGTGTGGTCCGCTGTATTAAATAAAATTCTACATTAAGCTCATGCACAATAATTGGTTAAAAAAGTCTCCAACGTGATTGAGACGCAATTCCTCTATTTTTATGTATATCGAACAGACAGTACGGTCGTACTTTCGCAAAAAGAAACCTTCGCCTGGGATTAAATAATAAGGACATTAATCCTGGTTAGCGAAGAGTAGGCATTCTGTGGCCCATAACTAACGGCAGATAGCATCGCTGTGCACAAGTAAGTACGACCACAGCCACGGTACGAGCAACATAGACCCCCGTTACAACATGTCTTCGTCGGAGGTACCAGAGGTGGCTCGCTGTCTTTTATTTCGATGAAGAACTTTACCGGTTGCGAGTTGGTATGTTCAAGGATTCGAGTCGCAGTATTATGAATATATTATCTACACGCCATTGTCGATTTATTAAAGCCGTGATCCACCGCTTAATAGGTTGTAATGTCCCTTGGATAACACTGATCAAATGAAGAAGAAACATAGCTTTTTATTGTATAAAAGCTGTGTTTTTTTATATTTTATATAAAAGACCCTAAACAATATTTTTAAGTTTTGTTTTAAGACCACAATCTTGGTTTACTAGTAATAAATTACTCATTACACTTTTTTGTTACTATTTTCTAAAATCATTTATGCGTCTGCAAAAAAAATAACAGTAGAGCCATTAAGCCCCTTAATGGCTCTACTAGGGTGGTAACGTTTATAAACTTTTTTTGCATTTTTTAATTTGATTTTCTGAATGGAGAACTCGCTTATAAACATTTAACTACAAATTTTTTAGTGTTCGGAACTTTAAAGCGTTTTTTTTACACTCACGTTTTCAAATGGGTGCCCCTCATAACTTCAAAACTTCTGCACCGATCGTTTTAAAATTTTGAACACTATTTCTGTACACGGTGATCATTTATTATGCCCCCCTTTTAACTTTTTTGTTTTTCGCATTAGACTAAAATCTTAAATACAAAAGTTGTACAAAATTATATATGCTATTTGCAGGATATATTTTTATATATACGGGGGGTTGAGGAAATGCGTGAAAGGTACAGTTATATTTTTTTAAATGAAACAACCTGTATATTGTCAATTGTTCAAAATCTTCTTAAAATTCTAAATATTTTTTGAATAACATGTCCTATATCTAAATGTAATAGTTTTTGAAATATTCGCATTTTAACAAAGCAGCTATATTCAAAAGTAAATATTCTAGATATTAGTTCTTAGGTGGCAAGGAAGTTTAAAGGTGTATGGAAGCCCAATACTGTAGAACAAAATTGTCCAGGCGTGCAGGGCAGCGGGAATCGGGGGATTGGCCCCGCAGAGTTTGCGCAATGAATAGTAGGTCAGAGCCGGACTTCCATAATTCTCTGTTACTATCTATAAAGTTGACATCATCAAATGTCAAATTCAAGCATTCACTGTTTTTTTTTTTTTGCACAAAATTGTTGGTTATTAAACGATACTACCATAGAATATTTAAAATTATTGTGTAATATTGGATTTTATATCATCTGATATAATATGGAAAGAATAGATTGCTCCACTTTACAGCCTTCTATTTCAATGGTCAATATTTTTGGGAGTTTTGTATTTTACCAAAAATCTTAGTAAATAAATAAAAACACTATTTTTTAAAAATAAATTTCAAACATTGTATGATAGTTTCATATACTTATCACCAATTTTGTAATAAAAGAAGGGCAAGATAGTGTAAATGATTTTAATCTTATCCTAAGATTGTGGTTGTACATTAAAAAGTGAAAATTTTTATAACTGCTTTTTAGGCATATACTTTTCACTAATAACAAACATTCACGAGACAGAATAACAGTGGTTAATAATGTTTAGTAACCTTTGGTACCTAGGTATCCATTGTAACAGTTTAATATTATGTGTCTACAGTATGTCGAGCTTAAAAAGATGATAATGTAAGTTAAAGAAATCAAAAATCTAATTTCTTTTTAAACAAATACAGAAAAAGCAAAAAGGAACTTTAACATAAAATTGTACTTTCTTTTATTCAATTAGAGGGACCTGTATAAATTAAAATTTGCCTGGTCTGCCCAGTAATTAATAATTTTAATCCTTTAAAAGAATGTACTAAATTATTAAATAAAATAAAAGTAACTAAATGTAAACCTTATTTCTTTTTAATAATCCACAGAAATACACAAACATTGTGGCAATCATCTAAAAGATAGTTAAGATTGCCTTACTTTTCTCACTGCTATTTCCTATGAAATTTTCATTTTCTATAATTCATAATTGATATATTATTATTTATTCGGTTACCTAACGTTACGTCTCATAAGAAGCACCTAATTTAAATATAAGAAATACTTACCTAAAGTAAAAAATGCCGGGTATGTTACCCTTAGATTTGCAAGACAAAACCATACAACCTCTAGTCATTTTGTTCGATATTATAAGTAACAAACAATAAACACAAAATAATAGTCACAATTTAATAAACACTAATCACTAAAATAAGAAGGTTTTTATCAATCCAAAAAACTTCTACAACCACAAAATATAATCACACAAAGATTTATCAGTGTGTAAGTAGGCAACACATTAAATTATTTCGTGGAATTTCGTTATTGCGCAAAATCGGCGGGGCCAACTCTGACAGTTATTTTCATACTGGGCTGGACATTTTTTGATCGAATGGGCCATAGCATTGGGCTTCCATACACCTTTAAACTTCCTTGTTAGGTGACCGTGAATTAGGCGGTAGCGAAGAAACAACATTTTTATTTATTACTGACAGTTACAGATTTAGTAAATAATTAGATTTATTTTATGAAATATTTTTTCGATAAAAAGCCTTATTCAGAAAGGGAAAAATAATTAATTAAGCAGTGGAAAGAGATGAAAATATTGATTTAAATATACTACTAAAGCTAAAGAAAATCCAAACATTTTTCGATACAAAAAATATCAATGATCTTTTTTTAGAGTGAGAAATAAAATCGAGAACAAATTAATATCTAGAACAACGATACAAGAAAACATGTAGTTTTTACAAATTAAATTGCTCAACTGGGTTGTCTTCATACATTTGATATAAGTTCTTCGTAACCTTTTTACTGCGGCAGTAATTGATTGGCTATAATCTTCATTGAGGATATGAATTTCCGTTCTAATAAGTTCTTTTAAATGTTCACTGTTTTCAATGGTATTTGCATTTACTCGATTTTTTAACGTTCCCCATAAAAATGCATCCATCGGCGTCAAGTCAGGGCTGTTAGGTAGCCATTTTATGGGTGCATCCCTTCCAATCTATTCATTGAACCTTTGGTTTGGAAAGTTTGTAACAGTTAAAACACTGTGAGGAGGCGCTATCTTGTTGGAAGACGATGTTTCTCTCTTGTTCCAACGGAAGCTCATCAAAATAGTCTTCTAGTTCTTGCTGGAGAAAATTCAAATAACTATAGCACACCATACATTGACAGTTTGGCGACCTTGAAATTGAAATTCCCTTTAGCAGTGGGGATTTACTGTGGCCCAATGTCTAGTATTTTTCCTGTTTATCATACCACTAGTTGCAAATGATGACACGCCAGTCCAAAATACATTTTTCAAGTAACTATTATTAAAATTGATTTTTTCTAACATAGTTCGGCAAAATTCTACCCCTTTTTCTCGGTGTCTCGGCGTTAATTTTGTTGTAGCCTAATTTTGAAAGGTTTATACCCTGTTTTGTCATGAGTATTTTGAATCCTCCCATAAGAGGTATTTTTTACATCATCAAGCTTTTCTTTTAAACTTTTCGATATTTTTCTTATAGAAATGTTTGGATTTTCTTCAACTTTTAGTAGTATATTTAAATCACTGTTTTTATCTCTTTTCATTGTTCTCTTCTTTCTCGCTAGACTGGATGTTTGTTAAAATTTTTGATAGGTTCGATAAAATGTTTTTTCTCTGGAACGGGCATCCGGGGGTTAATTCCCTTTGAACCAATTTAACGCTATTATTTGTTTTAATAAATATTTGAAAAATTAATTGTTTTTCCCTTTCTAAACAAGGCTTTTT